>LAPY01004976.1:16383-29835 GCA_000970635.1 Eragrostis tef | reverse complement strand
TTGAGGACGCCGACGAGGCGCTTGCCGGCCTCGAGCGCTCGCATGAAGTGGCCGGATGCTGCCCATACCGGCCGGCAGGAGCACCACGGTCGGCTTCGCCATATCCGTCATGAGCTGATTGAGCACGTCGTCTCTGCTCTCGTTAACGTGCCCTGCTTCAAGTTGCATGCTCTGCTGCTTCTTTAATTGTGGCCGGACTACCGAGGAAGCTGCAGCTGCTTGGTCAGTTCTCTTGTTACTTGTCTTGTGCTTTCTTCAGAAGATGTAGCAGTGGCGGATCCAGCAGAGCATTTAGGGGGCGAATGCAATCATAGACCATCTGGCCACACCTATATTCCGTGCGACAAATACAACAATGCCATGTAAATTGATTAGCATAACAAAGGTGGTGTTTGGATCCTCATCAGGTTCTAAGAATCTGAATTTTAGGTGTGTTTTCTATAATCTGGTTTAAAAAAAAATCTAGATGGGGTGTTTGGATCCTGGATTCTTAAAATTTAGAAACTAATTTTTAAGGTAGTTAATGACCATCCTACCTTTCCAATATTAGAGTAAACGGTGGCACAAACTGTAAGTATCTAAAAACATTTAAGGGTAATAGGTCTTTTGACAAATAAAATTACCTAAAAACTGAGTTAGACCAGATTATGGAATTCTTAAAATCTCATAATCTGGATTATAGAATCTGATGAAATCTACCTTGTTTGGATACTCTATGGCTTTTAAATCTAGATTTTTAAAATCCGGTTGGATCCAAACATGCCTCAAATGGTCTAGATCCTAAAAACGAACAAAACACAAAAAGGTGATGGGCGGGCTCCATAGTCAGTGACATAGGTGCGTCCATACAGCCTATTGGGACGTGGCTTGGTTGCTCTTGGGCTGGAATATGAGTTATGTTGGGTTTCAGTCTGGATTGATTTTATGAATTTGGTCCCGTTTTGAGTTTAGAATTGTAAAAAGTTGAGCCAAACCATAATTTCACTACTATTATTTGAAATAAAATCTGGTTTTTCAAAAGTGATAATTCAAATTTGGTTTTTTTAAGTACATTAGCTAGTTACTTTACACAAATTAAACGAGAAATTTCATTTTTTATAATTTCTTCTGGAATATGGCAAAAACACCGGGTGTCACACATATAGAGATACTTTAAGTCCATGAACAGAGTTCTCGAGCTACTAATTATGCTCTTCTAATTCTAATACAATAAAATTGCCAAGTTCAAGGAAAATCTCCTATGTATGTACAAAATATTTGATTAAGTTATCACCACAAGTGCAAATATATATCAACAGTTCTTTTCCCCAAGGACATTGAGGCAAAAGAAGCCCAACAGGAAGCGCGATGCCTAGACTGCAAATCTCTGTTTCCAATTTGTAGTGTCTGCTCACATTTTTTTTGCATGCTGTTGAGTGATAAACTGCCAACCAAACACATTATCAGCCAGCATATTGACTTGGCCATGAAGATTGAAGATCAACCACGCTGCTGGTGGCTACCCTTCCCAGCGCAACATAGGTCTAGGGTGTTATCATGACATGCAGAAGATCTTGTCTTTGATTCATAAAAATGAAGACATCAAGTGAGCGGTTGGATAAGTGACAGATGGTCTTTACAAAGCTAGAAAGAAACACCACGGCCTAATTACCTTCGCTGTGACATTAATAACGTTAGCTACTCAGCACGACGGCAAGTTGCGGAAGTAAGATAAACTAAGAGCCCTCGTCATCTCCATCTGTTGGTGAGTTGGATGTGGACTCCAGAGCATCTTCCTCCTCCTCATCGTCGGTAGCATACATGTCGGAGTAGTTGCCGGCGTCGGAGCGCTCGTTCTCCAGGCGGTTGAACAGGTCGTCAAACTCTTCCCTCAGCCACTGGCACGTCTGCTCCCTGCGCGCGAGGAACTCGTCGTCCACCTTCACAACGCCGTGCAACTCAAACTCCTTGCGAACCCAGTCCTGGTAGGCGAAGAAATCCTTCTGTATGGCTGCCGACGCCTCGGCCGCCCGGCGCTCGGTCTCGATGATCCTGTCGATCATCTCCGGCGGGTAAAACTGGAGCAGGGTATCTTTGTCCTCAGGGGGGAAGATGGGGAGCGGCTTCTGGGCCAGGATAAACAGGACCTCATCCATCGGAAGCTCGGTCAGCCTCTTCTCCTCTGCTGTTGCCGGAGCCTCTTCGTCTTCGACGGCATCACCAGCGACGGACGCCACCACCTCCTCCATAACAAGACCTTGCCGAACGATTTCTTTGACTTGGGGTTCTGTGGATCGTAGGATGAGGTAACGGTGCCGCCCTCTGTCTGGTTTTGAGATGCTCTTCCCGTGTTGGATTCCGTGTCGGTAATGGGCCAGCACGATCTCGACCTTTGTTGCGCCGGCTCAAAAGGAACTCTTCGTTTTCATAGACGGACTCGGCCCTCTCTCACGACCAGGGAAGAATCATATCTACTGCAACTTTGGTGGACCACCACGTCTTCATCGTACCCAAGGAGCAACTTAGATTCAACTCCAGTGGTAGAAATCTCGACACGGCCGCCGTTCATCGGTGAGGAGGGTTCGATGAAGAAGACCTGGTCCACGATGATGGCGACGGATCATCGTGACACCGATCCCGTGGTAGAAGAGCAGTCGGTTCTCAGCTCCGTGGGAGAGAAGCTATGACATCTCAGCCCAAGGCTTAATAGGATTGATAGAATACTCATGTCAACAAGTTGCAACTTCTTTTCCAGAAGCCCATCTGAAAAGCACTCCGAGGTTAAGCGTGCTTGGCCTGGAGCGATGGATGACCGATCAGGAAGTTTCCAGGTGCGCACGAGTGAGGACAAAGTTTGTCCGCAGAAAAGACATGTGTTGGTCTGTGGGGTAGGTCTAGATATCCTAGAGAACTGCCAGGCATAAGCGGGCCCGGCCTCGGGGAGGCGGGACGTTACAGAAGCCTGCGGCTGCGTTCAATTGGCAACTGGAGTCGACGAGGACAAGAAACAATCTGATGAGGCGGCGGAGAACGGTCTCCGCCGGGGCCCCCGCCGGTAAAGGAGGCGGATTGGCTCCGGCGGGGAACGATATGTGGATCCTGCCGGACGAGGAGGTTCAATTCGTCCTGTCCCGGAGAGGGAGCGACTCCCGCCCTACATGTGTGACTCCTACTTAGAGTACAAGGCTTGGGTGCGCCGTCAGTACCAGGCCAACAATGGCGTCGTCCTGGTGGACGATGAGATGTCTGCGTACTGGGCGGAGCACCGCAAGCGGCTGCAGGAGGAGTTTGCGGATATGTTTGATGCCATTGACATTGATATGTCATGACACTGATCAGGTGGCGCTCCTATCTCCGAGTGGAAAGTCAGCGACCGAGACTCTGATTTCTTCGAGAGCGATGAAGAGGAAGGTGAGGTGGTTCAGGGACCTGAAACCAATTAAGCTACCGGGTAAAGTAGAAGCATCCATGTTGTTTTCTTGAGCTATACTTGCAGCTACATGAGTTTATGACGAGACATGCAGTGTGTAGCTAATGTATCGATCCATCCATCCATATGTTATCTATGTCGCAGCTAAGTTAGCTAGGCCATGGTGTTCTCATGTGAACACCATATATGTTATTGGGTGATCACTGTATATCAACGTACTTCAGGATATCATTTACAACCAGTGCAATGTTTGCTATTACAGTTATTTCCTTGTGAATCTTTACAAGTTGTATTACTAGTTTGCCCTTGTGGCAGCTAAGCTAGGCCATACTACTATTTTTCAATTTATAGCTAGCATGTTCTCTTTCTGGTGTTCTCTTAATGTACTCGTTTCCATCCTGTTCTTTCTTTGCAAGTCGAGCTGGCTTCTGCAGTAGGACGAATGGAAATTGCGACAGTGTCTGACAAAAATCAGTGAGCAAAACTCTCGTCTTGATGGTCCTTTTTTTTGCCACTGGAATGTAGGCCAATCAAATGGACTATTCTTTGTCATGGTTTAGCTGCAGCCTGTAACACTGATCATGTTTAGTTGCCTGGACAAGATTTAGCTGCATCCCTGAAATGATTCTCAATTATTTTTATATGTATTTATGATGGCACAAATCAATAGTAAAAGTTTGACAATAGAGATCATGTTAATGTCCCGAATGACATATATTTTAAGTGACTGGAATAAGTGTTTCAAAGGTTCTGTTTTGACAATGTAGACATGATTAAGCTCTCAATTGTCTCGCTCTCCCATCTCAAAATCCATAACATCTCTTCACTAATCGCTCAAAGCATCTCATTAAGGTTATCTTTTTCAGAATTCTTAACTTTAGTTACCCAATCTGTCAATTTAACTGCCCTGATAACCCAAAGAAGAACTAGCGCCGAACAAAATGTATATGCACATCTCATAGGGTCGTACAATTAATTTTGCAAGCTATTTTATAATTTATTTAAATTATTTTTTGCTTATTGTCAACATATCTATCCATAAAAATGATTTTCTGGACAGTCACTAACTAATACTAATGACTGATAGAAAATCATATAAAGCTTAGGTAATATTTCTGGAGAACAGATATTTTGTAAACAAAGTTGACCTACCTAGTCTTATATGGGGAAGATTGAAGGGTGCTGCGTGCGGGTAGGACGACAGCCAGGTGAGAAAATAGCGGTTTGACACCCCAAAACGTAACCTTTCTCTATTGTGGAGGTGTAACCATTATGTAACGGCCCCACCTTACTTAGAATCTAAGGGTGGAGGTGGTGATTAAGATGTAGATCAAGGGTGGGTATGAGGTTGGGTGCCTAAGATTTAGGTAAGCTAACAATATGTAGGTTATTCGTCTCTTATTAGTTTAGAAACTTATGATGGATGCTAATTGTCAGGCGACTGATTTTTGTGCTTCCTATCAGCCGATGAACCATAGCCCTACGATCTTCATCCAACGGCGCGCAATGTTTCTTCTTCCTCCAGCCAAAGCTCTCTGTGTGTGTGATTGATTCTTGCTTGAGCTCCCCCACCTACTGCCCACCTCTAGCCATTCGCTGAATGGCCTGCGTTCAACATCGACTGAAGGATTCGTCGATTTCAGTCGACTGAGGAAAAGTAAATCTGATATATAAATGCAAAAACTGCTTTCGTATGTTGGTTAGTACAAACAATAATATCATTTTTCTATTGGTTATTTGAATTTCTACTCTCTAGTTTCACATATTCTAAAATTGATTTCTGTAAATCATTGCACAGTGATCCTACTTGTCATAATTAAACAAAGGATACATTAGGTCAACATTATGATAAAAATCACATAGTAGAATAATTTTTCTAATGCAGTATTTTATGCCTCATGGGAACTGCTAATTTGTTCATGCTCTCCATTTGTCAACTAAGCTAGGCCTTCCTGTTGTTTAGCAGCCCATCTACGTTAATTGGCATGTGGTTGTGTATCTATCTTGCTGCCATTGTGGCTTTTTGTTCCTTTGTATTCACTTGAGCTTGTTAAGTCTAGTTGTTATGTTGTATAAGGAATGCATAGTTAAGCCGGGCACGGCATAGGAGAAAGCAACGAAGAGAATAAGCTTACACAGTAGTCGGGAGCTGCAAGCCTTCAAGGGAAGTGGAACTTTATAAAGAGCCTAGCCAACAAAGTAAAGAAGTTAAATCACTGCTTGAAAGGGTCTCTAAGAAAACAACTCCTCTTTGTTGTTGCTTTGCGTACTGTTCGAAGCCGATGATCTGAATTTATCTCACTTGTGTCCTAACTGCTTAAAATTATCCCTAGGAAGGTGACGTTGGTTGTTTCATACAATATTGGATAGTTCCGGTTCTTTGAGTATTAAAAGTTTCATTTGCTTTTGCTTACCTTAGAAAATAATTTTGTAAAAATAATATAAAGCTTACTTTTTAATATTTCTAGAGAACGGATATTTTGTAAAAAAAAAATTTGACCTACCTAGGCTATATGAAAGCACAAATTGCTTTCATAGGTTGCTTAGTACAAACAATAATATCATTTTATATTGGTTATTTGAATTTTCTACTCTCTAGTTTCACACATTCTTCTATTGGTAATAATCAAGAAAGGATACAACAGGTCAACATTATCATTGCAATGCCGTATACTAGAATAAAACATGTTTATAAAGAAAATTTGAATTGTAGAGCAAGGCCCATTGACTCACTAGAGAAGCACTAACCAGGTTGTCCTCTTGTCTACTTCTCGAAGCCCCTTGAGCCAAACAATTAGATGCAATTACATCAAAATTATAGGGAAAATGAGGGTTATATATGTGATTTTCTATCGTATTCATTAGGTGTCAGTGATGATGGGAGCATTAAGGTTCTCCAAGCTTCATTTACAGATAGTTTTTGTAATTTTGTGATATCTAAATATAAATTTCAATGATTATGTACTTAATAAAATAAGCCAATGCATCACTTCAAGCAAATTAGTAGTACACGAGTTCTTCTGGAACAAGGAGACTGATAAATTGATTCAATACTATGTTGGCTGCAATAAGAAGGTGAAGCTACAAGAGGCTGCACTACGAAAAGTGGCAGGCCACCCTTCCCTTTGCCTAGCCCCATCTTCAGCAAACTTCCAAATGAGCTTAAAGTAACTATAAAAAATCTCTATATGTCTATATTCATATAGAGTGATTTTTGTGACTCGAATTAGCATTTCCTTACTGCAAATGCAGCATCTTATCTAGGAACAGAAATGATTGACAACATGATAATGTGGACGTTGAATGGGAAAGAACAAAAAATTGGTCAAGATTTATCATTCCGGTTGAATTATATCATCATGAAACGTGGGTCCTCTGGATACCATCTGTTATATTGTTGTCTTTTTTTTTGCGAGGACTTATACTGTTGTCTTTGATTACAATGCTATTTCTTTGTGTTGAGACTTGGATGTTTAGGTTCCTTTTTTATCTCCAAGGTCTGGGATGTTGTGTACAATTGTGAATGTGCAATATATCATGCCTCAGTTGGCAGTGCCAATTTCTTGTTGCTCGTTCCTGCTATGCATTCTGCTGACTTGTTTCGTGTAATTCAACAAAGTAGAGTGGCTTAGCATGGTAAGCTTGAATTAATAATGTTTGGCAATTACTTGTGGTCATCCTTGGCTCAAAAAAATTGTATATGTTTAGTTGGTGCCTTGTTTAGTTGCTCTTGCTCAAAGCATGAACACTTAATTGACCGTCAATTATATCCTGGATGGCAAGGAGCCTAAAACCTGCCGGTAGCCTGTATGCGCAATTTGAAACCTGACGGTAGCCTGCATCCAAAATAATGTGTTTTGAGTAATAGCTATTGGAACAAATTAAACCGGTAGCGTGGATGCAAGCAGAAACCTGATGGAATATTCATCGGCGACATGAGATATGTTCGTCCATGCGTGTGTCCGCTGATGCGAGGGAAAGTTTATGATAGAACTGCGCGAGGTGCTGCATGTCATGGCTTCACAGTACCCGCGACCGCGAGTTCAGGTTGCAAGTTCGCGAGGTGGCTAGAGCGCAAGCCATGGAAGCATGGAGTGGAACCAAACCATGTCGCTTGCCAGCGGCGACAAAACGTCAGACGGTCAGAGATGTCCAGAATCTTACCGTGCTCTCTTGAGGATTGATATATTTGTTCCACACAGTACTGGAGCCGGCGAGGTGGACCAGCAACGCTGGCCTGGTTAATAAGGTGAGAGCTGGAGGTCACCGCCGCTGCCCGTCAAGCACAAGGGGTCGCAATAGCAACGGCGCGCCTAACTTGGTTCGTTGCTCCATGCATGACGAACATCAACGAGAAGACCAGCTGAAATAGAATTTGATTAATTAAGCAGGTACAGTACAGTAAACTGTAGTGAGCGAGGAAGCAAGGGATGCGGTTTATAATCACCACCACGTAGAATATGACAACCATGGGCACTGGATATAACATGAGTATCATATAAAATACACACCATGGGCACTAGATAATTAGCTGACCAACACCAGTCACTCAACTGACCAACATCAGTCACTTAACAGCTAACAGACATGATTGCCACAACTTAATTAACTACAGCATCAGGATACATTTTTACTGCAGATTAGATATAACATAGCTGTCATAAACCATTCTAGTATATAGATATATCTGGACCAGCGAAATAGCAGCAGTTGGACTTAATTGACTCAGGACAACACCATCTCCTTGACAATCACTCCTCGTCATCGCCCTCAAACTCGAGCCCCTCAACGTCGTCCCAGTCCTCCTGTTCCATGGCTTGGCGGAGCAGGACCCTCTGGGCGATGTAGGTGTCGTCAACCTCGACGAAGCCGTTCTTCTCGTACTCGGCACGCACCCAGTCCTGGAACTTCTCGAACCTGGCGTTGTTGCACTTGGTCATCTCGGCGATATCGCGCATGATCTCGGTGCTCTCTTCGATGTACTCCTTGGAGAAGTACTGCTGGAGATCGTTTATCATCCTGTCGTAGTACTCGTCCGGATCCTGGATGGGCTCCGGTTTCCACGCCAGGATATCGCGAGCTTCCGCGGCCGCCGCCATCGCCGCGTCAGCAGCGTGCTTCTCTCCGTCCGCGTGCTTCTGCATCGGATCGTAGTCGCGCCGCCGACAGAAATTGGGGATGGATGATGCTTTGGATTTGGAACCCTAGATTAGGATCGTAGGTTTTTTTTTTTTGGAGCATAGATTAGGATCGTAGTTAGTCGCGTCTCGACCTATATGGGCGGATCGGTTTCGGTAACAGGCCGAGCTCCGAGTCCGACTACATCTCCGAGTAAGTCCAGGCGGTCCAGACAAGTTGGGCGAGGCCCAACCTTTTCCTTTGGAGCTCTAGTTAACGGGCTGCAACAAAAGAGAAGCCGGTGCTGATGCATAGGAGTTTATTAGGCCCAGCGTATAGGCTTAGGGCTCCTTTGGAATGCATGATTAGAAAAACGCAGGAATAGGAAAAACGTAAGAATAGAATAGGAACGCATATACAAAATATAGGATTAAAAAACACAGAAATTTTGTAGAAACAATCGTTTGGATGGTTCATAGGAAAAACATAGGAAATATAACATTAGGAAATTGTAACTTTACTTAATCAATTGAGCAACTTACTGAGCTTGTTTTTTATCTGTACTGAAATTGCCTTTTGCTTGACCAAATGAACAAATATAACCCGTTTCTTTGCTCTCGACTACTGTCTTGACCAAATGACCATTCACGCCTAACTTAATGAAGCATATTAATCAGAGTATGCAAGCGTGTTACAAGCTACAACAAATACACAATGCAAAGCATTGAGGAGTAGATACCAGTTATCCGTGGGCGAGCAGTCTATGGCAAGAAACCAGGCCTGTGATGCCGCAACAAAGTGTGAGCTCACATAGGCACAAGACCAGGGCCGGCCTTGGGGGCGGGCAAACGGTGCCGCCGCACTGGGCCCCCAAATCCCAGGGGCCCCACCCCAAGGCATGTATGTATATTCGTAATATAGATGCCTATGACTCTTACCTCTTGGTCCAGCAAAAACAAAGCCGGCTCAATGGCCTGCTTGGCGCACAGGAGGCAGAAGAAACAAGGCCACCGCCAGGCCCTCGCGTCTGCAAGGCGACAGATCGATGGCGGTGCGCGTCTGTGCGCAGGGCCGGCCTTGGGGGCGGGCAAACGGTGCCGCCGCACTGGGCCCCCAAATCCCAGGGGCCCCACCCCAAGGCATGTATGTATATTCGTAATATAGATGCCTATGACTCTTACCTCTTGGTCCAGCAAAAACAAAGCCGGCTCAATGGCCTGCTTGGCGCACAGGAGGCAGAAGAAACAAGGCCACCGCCAGGCCCTCGCGTCTGCAATTTCCAAACCCAGTTAGGCACATGTACTCCCCTAAAAGAAAAAGGCACATGTACAGTTCTCGTCGAGTCGCCGTTCTATAGTTCTGCCAATCGTTGCCGGATCGCTAATTAGAGATCGCCGGGCTCGCTGCAATCAACGCGTCGTCGAGTCACCATTCCCAGTTCCCTGCACTCAACGCATCGAGGTTTCTTGCCGCCCCCGTCCCCTGAAGGAGGTGTGTATTTCGGCCTCTCTGCTAATTGCTGGGCAATGCCCTAATTAAGTTCCTAATTACACATGTTACATGATCGATTACTTTATTTTGATCAAAAATTTTTTCCCAATTTGAAAAACCTTTTCAAAGTTGAAATCGTTGAAGAACTATTTCAGGTCCGCAGTATCTCAAGAACGGTTGAACAGCTTGGCCACTGTATGCATTGTTAGATGAGGTTGATATCAATACCATCATAGGTGACTTCGCATTTAGAAATGTTAGAAGAAACTTTTAAGGTAACATGTACAAATCATTTGAATATTTTTTGCCTTTGATTTTTACGAGTAAACATATATTTACGTACAAGTGAAATTATAGTGTTAACATATGCCATAAAAAGGGCCCCGGCTTTTAGAGTCGCCCCGGGCCTCTAAAATCACAGGACCGGCCCTGTCTGTGCGGTTTGGAGAGGTACCTAGCAGAGGAGAGTGTCTTGCTGGCTGCCGGAACCAGAGAAGAATGACGCCGCGTGTGTGGGCGATCTGGTGCGGAGCATAATTTCCGACTTCCATGAGATCACGAACCCCGCACAGTATCTCCGTCTGAGGTAAGTAACTCCGAGGGGGCTAGAGAACCCACCTGTGAGACAAGGTTCCCACATGTCGTCCTTAAGTCGACGGCGAGAAAATATCCGAGACGGGGCTTCTCGAGCCCCATCTGAAATAATGTTGTTACATTGCATCTGTCATATTTGATTCTGTATAGTAGTGGTGCGGGAAATTTAGAGGGTCGGCTCGTGGCACGCTTTGGCTCCGGCGACTACGTCACTTTCAGTAGGGCCTTCTGAATGAACTGTTTGCATGACGTAAGTCAAGCAAATAGTCAATTCACATTATACATGACATTTAGTATCCCTAATTTAGTTTATATTGAACTAAACTTTTTCTCCAAATTAATGTCATATATTTAAGAGTGAACGAAGTATATTTTGCAATTGAGTTGCCTGATCTATGAACTTTGCGTTGTAGTCTCACACATTTATGAATGGCAACGTAGTAGATAGAACATACTAAGTATTGACTTTTTTTTTCATTTCAGTACTTTTGAATACTTCTAAGCTAATCAATTTTGGTGTAACTATGGATTGGCCCTTTTCAAGTGATATTACAAATATTTCTAGAATATTTTCCAACTATTCTTTTTGATAAAAATGAATATGATGGATATCCAACATTTAATTCATTAAGAGGTTGTGGTTACAATTTGAGAATCTTTCAGGCTCGATAAATGATACTCGCTCGCTGACTACTTAGTGGTGACTTAGCAATGTTGGATTTATTATATATACATTTAGCACAAATATATATAAAAAAAATAATTTTTATGTCGCATAGACAAAAACAAGTGTAAGACATTTTTTGAAATTAACATAATTATTAGATGTTCATGCCGAGTAAACATATAAATTAATGATTTTGCTTTCTTGAACATCATTTAAAGGTACCAAAGAAAAAATAACCCACATAATGAGTTTAATTTATATATTTTCATGTATTCCATTTACTCAGTGAGAAATTGTCATATGTTTAACTCACTTATAAAAAAACTCACTCTTTATGCAATGGGTTGGTTAATTAGTGAGTGGTTTGCTTGACTATTTGTTACTTGCGTCTCTCAAATAACTTATGCTGCTATTCCCATTTTTAATTGAGTTTCTTCACACACGAAGATCATAGAGGTGGGAATCTGGTCTGACCTACACATAAGTTTTCGTACCAGTGCCTCAACAAAGATCATGACTTACCTGTAAAGGGGAAGGATGAGGGCACTACTATGATACCATATTACCTCAATATACCGTATATATAAGCTAAACTTATTTTGTAAGTAGGTATGAAGATTTCGCTTGATCTTAGTTCAACCCACGCCATTAGACAATCCATTGCATGGACATATTTATAATATGTAGAAACTATACAATATAGGACAACCAACCACAACATATATTTAAGAAGATAGCTAGTTTATGAACAAAAAGAATGTTCAAATGATACGTCACAATATGGTTGTACGTGTTTTCATTTACACCAAATGCATGTTCGGCACTTCATGTGCTTAAGTACTCACGTAAAAATATCACAGTACAAGTCGTGGCATAATAAAGACCATACATAGAAGTTTTTCTCAAAAATATCAAACATAAATGAGCCAATTTACCAAATAAATGTGACAGCATTTTAATTCTCAAATGCCTACGCCACTAAGCATATGTGCATTGACACTAGCTGTCTCAAAATTTAATGATACAAGAAATCAACTCACAATTAAGAGTCAAGAGTGGGTGAGTGCATCGACTGTAACAAATTCTATTCACAGTACAACATGTCTGCATTGTCTCGTTTCTTTCTCCTGCTTCCTGAAGAGTAAATCCATAGTGCATGTTTGATTTAATATGTTACCTTTGTTGGACGATCAGCGCTGCAGTTGGTCATGATGTTTATTTATGCACCGTGTTCTAGCAGTAGGATTTAATAGATTTGGCTCTTGATATTTCCTTGAAGATGCAATTTATTCCATAAGGTGATGTACAGGGCGCGCGCCCACACAACCAACATATGGACGAGCAATGTATTGGTTATTACCAGTTAAGGATCACGATTATCAGAAGCATTTTCTTCCGTCAATACAGATGGATGTGCCATGACGATGTAAAGGGATGTCGGAGGTGCTAAGGAGAAAACAACGTGGAGGCCGAATTTTAGTTCATCACCTTTTTCTTGTATTTCTGAAAAAAGGTAAAAATACTCTATTTTTTTGGATCTTTCTGTTCCTTTATCAACACGAACAATTTGCTAGTCTTCCACCGCGGGCTAGTACTTTCGCATGACTCTCAGGTAGTTAGCTTGCACCCTTCACTTTCCAAGCGTTAAAAAAAAAAATCAAAGCCAAACTTTGGTTAGAGTTGGGCCAGGCCAAGAGCCCAACGCCGCATCTATCTGTTACCCATGTGATTCCGAATGATGCTATAAAAAAAAAAACCCATGTGATTCCGAATCGTTTTCGTCATTGCCGTCAGCTCCATCGATTGTCTGCCGCGGGCGCCGCCTCTCCGATTCCGAACGCAACGCGCAATCGCCATGGCAGCCTCTACATGTATGTCAAGACCACATCCATTCTGGCATCAATCACGGCGCCGTCGTCCACGTTCCGGATCTTCCCCGTCCTTGGAGCTCGAGATGATCTCCAAGAGGGCCGCCGCCATCTGTGTCGCGCTGGAGCAGGACGACGAGAGGACAGGCTCTTGCAAAAGGCAGCGCCTCTGGAGCACGGAGGACTACGTGACGACGCGCGCGCTCGGCGAGGGCTCGTTCGGAAACGTCGTCGAGGCACGGCACCGCGTCACCGGCGAGGCCGTCGCCGTGAAGGCCCTCCGCGCGCCGCCCGACGCCGCCGCC
>LAPY01004975.1:3144-31727 GCA_000970635.1 Eragrostis tef | reverse complement strand
CGGGATTATCGAACGCGCCGGATTAGGACTCTACCGATGGAGGACGCCTTGTCGGTTACCAGGACTATTGAAGGAAGACGATCTGTTATTTTCTTAGATATTTTCCTACTCTGACTTGTAAAGGGGGTAAGACCCACCTATTAATGTAAACACCCTCTCTACGGGAGAAGGGGTCACGGTCGCGCGGCTGCCGGTCAAGGACCGAAGACACACCACCACATATCTCGTCTATTCGGCAATACAAGAACACACTGGACGTAGGGTTATTATCCTTCGGGAGGCCCGAACCAGTATAAATCGTGTGTCTCTCTTGATTGATTTTCATATAAGCAAAGCGCTCTACCGAACCAAATATCTGTCGATCTCGTTCAATCGTGCGACAAAAACGGTTCTAACAAAAAACTGAACAAGAAGTAGAAATGTCTTTTGGGTTTTCTACTTTGATCATGTATACATTTTGAACGGTTTTTATTTCACTCATATAAGATACAGACTTCGCTGATGTCCAACCCAACTGGAGCTATTACTCCAAGAAAACCGTAGGAATATACTCCATGTATATGATTGCGGTACCACTACCACCTGATGCCTACGCTGCAACTCAAATGGCCCGGGTTTGTACACGACGGGGAATCGGCTATGTGGTGCCGGGCAGCCGGCAACAATACCATTTCGCGATCGCGTATAGAATCAGTCCCCTACAAATCCGGCGGCGATCTCATGGATAGAACTTGCCATTCGCAATCAAAAAAAGGACGCATCCACGAAAAGCTAGAACCGAGGGTAAGCATGCCACTAAAAAGGATGGCATGTATATAGCTAGGTCCAGGAGCATGCCAGTGACAAAACAGGAACACTAGCAGAAATGTGAGAGAGCATGCCCGACCTAGGGGACCATGGCGGCAGCCTACAGTTGCACGTCCTCATCGAGCACATGGACGACGCAAGGTGGCTGTTCTTCTCCAAGTAGATGGATCCGCGATCCCTCACCTGTGGATAATCCATGTCGCCTAATGCATGGGTGAGTCATCGGTAACGATATTTTTCCGAACAAGCAGTGTATGTTTTCATCAGGATAATGCAGTGCGCGCAAGTGAGGTCTAGTTCTTAAACAACAACACTTGATGTGTTGGTTCATATATATGATCATGATTCAGATTCGCAGGAAACATGTGCGTTAGGCACTTGCTTGCTCAATTGTCAGCTTCAAAAGATATTTCTAGCTAGTTGCTACATTGAAAAGGGTGCCATTTGGAACCTATGTGTCCCATTCGAACATCTTAAGTGATTCTTGATTACATGAATCATATGGGTGGTCTTCCTCACGAACGTGCGCTTTCTTAGTACATCCATGTCCAAGCGACAAGGAGGACAGGATAGGGACGAAGCATGGCATTGGCAGCACGCACCAAAAAATGGTGACTGGTGAGCCTAGGAAGATGGAAAAGCTGTGACAAGTAGACAGCCACACCGCTGATGGCTGAACGCAAGAAAGCCGAATCTGGGAAAAGGGATCTCTTTCCAAATTCCTATCCATATACCACGTCCTTGCATCAGGGCAGAGCTCCTTTCGCCAAATCATTGGAGTGAACTCGCGATCAATCGAGGGCGTGCGCACAATTTGGACGAACAAGTAAGTGGTCCAACTTATAAATAATGGAACGAATCAAATCATAAGTGGTCCATGCATGGTTACACGAACATTGTTGCTTCAACAAATGGCAGGATAGGTGACACGAAGTTTGGACGTCGTTGTTCTTGGACTGGGAGGTGCGGTTGCCATTGCAAAGGCGAGGACCAAAAGGCGTTAACGAGCAATATATGAGCTTTAGCTTTTGGTTCTTGCCTGGTGCAGCCGTCATCGTGATAGGGAGACCTCCAGATCTCCAACTTGTGAGTCACCCCACTGTAAGGGTGTGGATGCAGATGTGTGTTCTATATTTAGGAACTTCACGTGTGGGAAGAAAATAGTCTGATTAACAAAACTAGGTATGAAGTGCTTTTACGAGAAATGGTTGCATCTTTTCTCCATCTGGCTGCGTTCAAGTATTAGGTTGAGTTTAGAGACACGAATTGCAAATTTGCAACTGAAACCCGTTAATGTTAGCTCTGTCTGACACTGATTTTTCATTTCTGTTGTGCGCATATTTGGTTGCAGAGGCGAGTACGATTTTATTCCATCATCTAGACAACATATATTTTCATTGAAAATCAAATTTTTGTAGGGACATTTCAAATAATGAAGTAAATTGTAGTATCAGTGTATCACAAGCATGGCAAAGTACTGTCAGCAGTGAATCAAGCAAAGCAGAAGGAAATCAGCAGGTACGATTTCAACGATAGGCCCGTTGTTTTATCTAGCCCGTAATCATATTTTGATTCTTGGTGATTACAGAAGGCCCAAAGTTCCGGCCTTAGTTTCTGCTCCTTATTTTGTTTTCTGGGCTTCCGGTAAACGATCCATTTTGAATGGGCCAGAACATCTTGGGCCTTCCATAATATGACTATCAAAATGTCTCAACTATTTTATTTGGAAACTTGTAAAATACTATTTTGATACCATTTCCGTAAGGGGACCCCTTTCTAAAACTTTATCGTCTTGCAAGCGGTTTCCCTTCGCGGGAATGATGTGAATTCCACCAAACTAGTTTGTCCAGAAGAAGTGAAACAATGTTTCAAACAAACAAGTGAAACAATAATCAGTGGGCACCCCCACCACTGTGTATCCGTACCGTATATCGCTTAATATGCATCTGAAGTGCAACTGCTTGCAAAGCCGGCCCTAGTTAGTTGTACCAGTGTACAACGCGTTCTCGAACGGAAAAAGAGAACGAGTTGCGTTAGCGTTCCCGTCCATTTCCTCCATCAGTCACCATTGCGAACGGAAAGGCCCGGGTCCGGTGCCTGGTTCGTCACAACGATGACGCGCCGCCGCACCGCAGATATATCACCGGCTGGAAAGGGGCGACAAGTGCCACCAGTTGTGCCGTGCGGCTGTGTTATCAGAGTATCTATCGATCGGGCCGCGCCGTGCCAACTTGCGCACGGCGAGGCCGGCCGCCCTGCGTACGAAACGAACAGAGACCTCCGCCTCCGCGGCTCCTCGGTGCGTGAGCTACGGCGCTCTAGGCCTTCGTGGCGGTAATAATAACCACCACCTTATCCACGACGCCATGATCTATCCATGGATCGAACCGCATTCATGGGAAGTTCGTTTCCTCGGGCATGTAAATTAACACCCAAGGCCCCCCCTGGGTCGCTATAAATTGACACGTTCAGGTGGTGGCAAGACCATCATCGCAAGCTCAGCAGCCATCTCTTCTCCTCGCTGGTCATTGGCCAGAGCAGCTCGCCAAGAGGAGAAGAGCTGAATTGCACAGAGCCGTAGCCTGTAGGCAGGTCGATCTGTAGGCTGCAGCAATGGGAAAGCACTCTGCCACTCTGTGTGGCGTCTTCGTTGCCGTGCTGTGCCTGGCTTCCTCCTTGGCGCAAGCTCAAGTTCTGTTCCAGGTGATTACACTGACTGGCGCCATTCTGAAGTTGCACGCATCGATTTTTCGGAGACGTACAGTACTCTGTTACGCCAGCACTAGTACTAGTAGAAATGCTCGGTTGACTAACAAGACCTCTGTTTCGTTTGTTGCAGGGCTTCAACTGGGAGTCGTGGAAGAAGCAAGGCGGTTGGTACAACTTCCTGCGGGAGCACGTGGAGGACATCGCGAGCACGGGCGTGACCCACGTCTGGCTCCCACCACCATCCCACTCCGTCTCGCCGCAGGGCTACATGCCGGGCCGCCTCTACGACCTCGACGCGTCCAAGTACGGCACGGCGGCGGAGCTCAAATCCCTGATCGAGTCGTTCCACGACAAGAACGTCGAGTGCCTCGCCGACATCGTCATCAACCACCGGTGAGGGCGGCACCCGCGACGCGCGCCTGGACTGGGGCCCCGACGAGGTGTGCAGCGACGACGCGCAGTACGGGAACGGGCGCGGGCACCGCGACACGGGCGCGGACTTCGGCGCGGCGCCCGACGTCGACCACCTCAGCGCGCGCGTGCAGCGGGAGCTCTCCGACTGGCTCAACTGGCTCAAGCGCGACCTGGGGTTCGACGGATGGCGCCTCGACTTCGCCAAGGGCTACTCGCCGGCCGCGGCGAGGGTGTACGTGCAGAACACGAGCCCGTCGCTGGTGGTCGGGGAGGTCTGGAGCTCGCTCAGGTACAACGGCGACGGGAAGCCGGACGCGAACCAGGACGACGACCGGAGGGAGCTGGTGGACTGGGTGCGGGGCGTCGGCGCGCCCGCCGCGGCGTTCGACTTCACCACCAAGGGCGTGCTCCAGGTGGCCGTGCAGGGGGAGCTGTGGCGGATGCGCGACGGCAACGGCAAGGCGCCCGGGCTCCTGGGGTGGATGCCGGAGAAGGCTGTCACCTTCGTCGACAACCACGACACCGGCTCGACGCAGTCCCTGTGGCCGTTCCCGTCCGATAAGGTCATGCAGGGATACGCGTACATCCTCACGCACCCAGGCATCCCCTGCATCGTAAGTGTATTTCGCCGTGTTTCTCGTCATTCAAGCTCCACCATGCCTGTTTGTCAAATCTGTGATCTAGTAATACTAACTATTATTTCTGTCAAACCAGTTCTACGACCACGTGTTCGACTGGAACCTGAAGCAGGAGATCACCATACTGGCCGAAATCCGGTCGAGGAACGGGATCCACCCGGGGAGCACGCTGGAGATCCTAAAAGCCGAGAGTGATGTCTACGTAGTGATGATCGGCGGCACGGTGATCACCAAGATCGGGCCGAGGTACGACGTCGGCAGCCTCATCCCGTCGGACTTCCACGCCGTGGCTCACGGCAACAACTACTGCGTCTGGGAGAAGAGCGGGCTCAGAGCCCCTGCTGGCAGAAGGCACTACTAGTCGTCGCTAGCTCTGCTTGCACGCACACCGCATAAGCGGAGTGCATTGCTTGCTGTAGTGCTTATCATTTTGATTGCCACATGTATCCGGGTTTTATCATGTTATATTCCTGCAGAAATGTAGGGTGTGAGTGAAATCAACAACATGATCCTCAAAGAGTTTGAAATTCAAAGATTTTGTTACTGAACAAAGCATATATCGCTGCATTTTCAGGTCTCAGGCCAGTTATATTGCGGAACGAAATCCATTTGTCCAAGCTAATTATCGGTAGAACAGACTCTTGGTTGCCACCCGCCTCTCCTCTGAATTCAAGCAGAGTGGAAGGAAAAAAAAAACAGTTATCTTAGAAGGCTCCTGCTATAGTGTCTCAAATAACTATATGCCGTCTGTTTAAGTAGATCCCGAGACACAGGATTATCTTTTGCATGCTAGGGTGCAAGACTTCATCCATAACTATTATTATTATTTTTTATTATTTGTTTAGCAAATTAATTCATTTTAAGAAACAATCTCACATGAAGGGATACCGGATCCTAATAGAAAATATGAGAACGTGTCAAGTAGAATTTGTTGACGTGTCAATATATTCTATTGGCAATTAGTAGCATTTTCTGACACGATTGGCTACGGAGACATGATTGTTTTATTTGACGTGACAATTGAGATCTACCAGAACTGCCAAGATAATCACATTTTTCTATTTTTCTTGACGTGACAAGACAATCAAGTTTGTTGAGCCACCAGACTTTTTCTTATTAGTAACTAGTAAGGTGCGCTAATACGTGATGAGTTTGTTACCAGCATTTGGTAAAAGTAAGGACTAAAGTCCCGTACGTGATTGTCATATTTAGAGTATGTTTGGATCCACCAGATTCTAAAAGTTATAGAGGATCTAAACAGAACACATTATGCATCAGGTTCTAAAATTCAGATTATGAAGAAATGCTACAATCACGTAGTGTACTCACGTAATTCTAACACACATGCATTGATTAGGAAATTGTTTAGCTTGATTATGAAATGCATCGATTATTTCAGGTGACACGTCAGATTTTTTTTAAACATGAATCAATGATGAGCCAATAGCATGATGCCATGTCAGCATGTGTATGGGAATTACGTGAATGCATTACGTGACTGTAGCATTGCTTCAGATCATGAGATTTTAGGAATCCATAATCTACTCTAAGGCCCTCTTTGTTTGTGATTGTGATTCTTACAGTTCAGCTTTTGATTGTGGATTGTAAAATTTGATATTGTTAAAATCTGGACGACAAAATCTGAAGAGTATTCGTTTGTCTGGATCTTACAATCCAGCTTATAAATCATTCCAGTCACTTATAGTGACAAATGGATAAATATCTATACCAAAATTTAGCAAAAGCTGGTCCAAGCCAGATTGTGAGATTATGGAATCTGGCCTCCCAGATTCTATAATCTGAGCCCAAAATCCAACCCTTTGTTTCAACTTTTGATTCTATAATCCACAATCAAAAGTTGAAACAAAGAGGGCCTAACGCAACTTTTAGGTGATTTTATTTGCCACAAGAACCACTGCCCTTGAATGTTGTTGCATAATTACAATTTATGCCACTGTTCATCCTAATATAGGAAGGGTATGCTAGTCATTAACTACCTCAAAAGTTGGTTTTTAGATTTTAAGAATATAAGATCCAACCCTCATCTAGATTTTTTTTAGAAGCCAGATTTTAAAAACTACATCTAGAATCTAGATTCTTAGAAGCTAATGGGAACCAAACACCACTTATTCTTACACTTATTTCTGTTACTGTGGAAAATACATTTATTTTGAACTTTGTCTAGCAAGGACGTTCACGTTACGTTATTTATGTTTGACTGGAGATGACGTACCCAAATAGCTAGATTGTAACAAATCAATCAACGTGGCATCATTATAGTAACAAAAATATTCCTTCACGGAAATCAATCACATTACCTTGTAGAATGGAAATACAACTAGCAAAAGTGGCCGTACGTTGCCACGGGCTGAAAAAAAAATATAATTTAAATTTAATGAATGTAGAAATAATTTTAATTTGAGCTATTATTAGTTGGGTCAGGCAACAAACTGGATGTTGGCTGTCAAATGCGTGAAGGACGTGGATCCCATGTGGTCAGTGGTGACAGATCACGTTTACAAATCTAGAATAGTTGAACATATGCCCTGGACTCAGAATCCTGACGTAACTTGTGACTTTTTTTTTTGAAATTCATTATACCGAGATATAATTAAACTAAAGAGTTTTAATTCAAGTTCAACACTCCAACGAAACTGCCAGCCATTTGGGGAAAAAATAGCTAAGAGATGTTAGACTGTTGACCACTCACACAGTACGCACAGTACTGTCAGGAAAAAGGTAATATCTTAGTGAGAAGACAAAATTGTTTGATGAGAAGTTACCCGTGGCGTGGGCAAAAATTTACAGGACACAAGGATCCATTCCCATGTTGGACAGGGTTCGGAAGGGCAACACCGACCACCTGAATACCTGATCAGTTGGCAACATGCAGCCGAAGCTGCAACGGTTGTTGTCGACTAACGCCACGAAAGGGACCTTCTAGCTACGGCGGACACAGACTGCAAACTCCAATGTCCGCCGAGTGCACCACCCGCAAGAGGCAACCACTCCCGCCGTGTGGGAACAAACTCCAATGTTTTAATCGGCCTGTTTTTAGAATTTAACGGCACCAAAAGTACGGAACTGATCGCACCAGGCATCAACACTGCCAGGTAACAGTATGGAACTGATCGCACCAGGCATCAACACTGCCAGGTAACAGTATGGAACTGATCGCACCAGGCATCAACACTGCCAGGTAACAGTATGGAACTGATCGCACCAGGCATCAACACTGCCAGGTAACAGTATGGAACTGATCGCACCAGGCATCAACACTGCCAGGTAACAGTATGGAACTGATCGCACCAGGCATCAACACTGCCAGGTAACAGTATGGAACTGATCGCACCAGGCATCAACACTGCCAGGTAACAGTATGGAACTGATCGCACCAGGCATCAACACTGCCAGGTAACAGTATGGAACTGATCGCACCAGGCATCAACACTGCCAGGTAACAGTATGGAACTGATCGCACCAGGCATCAACACTGCCAGGTAACAGTATGGAACTGATCGCACCAGGCATCAACACTGCCAGGTAACAGTATGGAACTGATCGCACCAGGCATCAACACTGCCAGGTAACAGTATGGAACTGATCGCACCAGGCATCAACACTGCCAGGTAACAGTTGGGGAAAAAATAGCTAAGAGATGTTAGACTGTTGACCACTCACACAGTACGCACAGTACTGTCAGGAAAAAGGTAATATCTTAGTGAGAAGACAAAATTGTTTGATGAGAAGTTACCCGTGGCGTGGGCAAAAATTTACAGGACACAAGGATCCATTCCCATGTTGGACAGGGTTCGGAAGGGCAACACCGACCACCTGAATACCTGATCAGTTGGCAACATGCAGCCGAAGCTGCAACGGTTGTTGTCGACTAACGCCACGAAAGGGACCTTCTAGCTACGGCGGACACAGACTGCAAACTCCAATGTCCGCCGAGTGCACCACCCGCAAGAGGCAACCACTCCCGCCGTGTGGGAACAAACTCCAATGTTTTAATCGGCCTGTTTTTAGAATTTAACGGCACCAAAAGTATGGAACTGATCGCACCAGGCATCAACACTGCCAGGTAACACTACAACCGTATCAGAAAAACAGTGGATCCATCCCCGATACCTAGCTATGGACAAATCCTAGCGTGATATATTACTTGAAAGGAATGCTGACATATCAGCAGGTAGCCAATTAGGACCATAGAATGCATCATACAAAATACTCCTGTGGCAGGCACCATCGACAGCATACAAAAGGAAGTCCTTGGGACGTGTAGGATCCTGTGGCACGTTGTGCGGGTGGCAAATACTACACCTAATTACATTTTTTAAAAAAACACATCAAAGCTTATCTGATACAAAACATATATAGCATTTAACTGAATCGGTCATGCGACAGGTTCAGGACTAGATGCAAGAATAACTCACTGATTCATCCTGCGTGAGTGATACACACGAAAGACACTAGAAGGATAGTGCCAACTCGGCTCAGGAACAGGCCATCTGGATAATTCATTAAAAAAACAAGTCATTGATTTATTTGTATATGTGAAACAGAGTAAGTAAACAGAATTGCAAGAACCTACCTATTTTGATTAGGATTGCCGATAACCTGATCAGGAACAGTTCTGCAAACAAAAAATAAATTAATATCCAAAAGACTTGTTTTGGGGGATAAAAGTCCAAAGCAACCCATTTTTAGGATACAAGTCTCATTTCATATACACAATGGAAACACAGATATGTTGCAAGAGCTTGAACATGTGTTTTAAACTGAAAGTAACAAGCGACGTAAACAATCAAACACTAGAGTACACAATTACCAGTTGGAGATTTAATGACAGAAAATTCATTTGCAAATGGAGATTACCATTTAAATCTTAGAGAAGCAAGTGCAATTTTCTGAAACCAGAGTATAAAGCACACAGATAGCAACTTTTACTAACAAAAAAAATGAACAATACAACATAAATATAGAAGTCATACCTTTTTGCATCAAATTGCTTCAGTAGCTTCAGAATTATATGTCCTGGTAGATAAGGAGTTCGTTGCATACCAAAAAAGTTCATGCCAATGAAATTTCCATAGATGTCAATCATCGGTCCTCCAATCCCAGCCTAGAAAAAATAAAAAATTAACAAATATGGACAAAAAAAAATTGTGTCTTTCATCCCCTACATAAATAAGCACTGATTGAATTTATCAATACTCTGGTGCAACTATCTGATTCAACCATAAGACAAATCGTGAGAATGTACCTTAGTGATTTTACAAGTAGACACCATGAGAAGTTTGCAGTCAAGTTCGGCTTTTTTGCGGCTCACTATCCCATCTGTGGCCATCAATTTGCCTGTTTCAAACACACGACCAATAGCTGTTACCACTTTCCCATAGGGTTCCACTTGCTCCTGACTTTGGAATTTTGCAGTTTGGCAACAACGGAAACCATTGATGGCGACAACAGCAATATTGTAGTTCAAATCATAATGTTGCAATGTCCCAAACACAAGTTCATGATTTGGTAGGTGCACTACAATCTGTTATGAACGAAAAAGTGAGAACTAACCAGTATCAAAAATAAGAATGCAAAAGGGGTGCGTATTGGTTTCTGTACAAAGTACAAACCTCTAGGTTTTCAGCAATAGAGTTTGCATCAGCAGAAGCTCTAACCAAACTTGCTGAAGTCAGAACTCTTGTGGTGGACTTGTGTTTTCCTAAGAGTATACCTGTACATGCAAAATATCTTTTTTCCCCTACAAAGATCATTGTTGTGATCATAGTTAGTGATAAAATAGAAAAAAAGAAATTAAAACCAAATATCCAATTAATCAATCACCACGGAAAGAAGCAAGTGATACAACACTTTGAGACAACTTTAAAGCAACTTTTTTAGTAATGTCATTCCACGTATCTTCTGCAAAATTCTCTTCAAAACCATTGAGTAAGCGTAGGCCCCCTGGTTAAAGAAACACAGCACAAAATTTCAGTATGCTAGGAACACACTGTCAAACTGTGCATCATAAGAAAATGGTCAGCAAACTCAAAAGAAATGGCTCACCTTCAAGCATAACCGGCAAAGGATAACCACGGAGGTTCAGTTTCTCAAAAAAATACTTCGCAAATCCTGTGCAAGCTGAACTGATCAGTGACCATGTAAATACTGATGGCTATCAAAAACATAAAGCATGACTCACCATCATTTGGCAAGGAATGAGAGTCAGGGAGAGCCAAGAAATTACTATGCTCGTATTCAGTATAAACGTAGTCAGGTTCTGTGAAGAAATTGATGGCCATGTATTAGTAATTATCCATAATTAACATACATTAACATGATGACACGTTGCATGGTAATCTAATAACAAAACATTAAGTGTCCCAGATTGATTTACCTTCTGAATCGAAATTACAAGATGTGGATGGCTTCTGTTTCTTATATGGTCCTTTAATATTTTCTGTATCAGGCTTCTGTTCTTCGTACTGCCTCTTCCCACCTGAGGTACCTAAAATAGACACAATGATAGAAATGAGCAAAACCCGAAATAGCGATATGCCAGATATCTTGATTATCATACATAATATATCGATGTATTCGCTGTGAATAAATAATAGGTAAATTTGTCAGATGAATTTCAAAGTATGCAGACATGTCAGATGAATTTGATGCCGCATGGTTTACAGATTTAATGTTGTCCGTAAAGAATAGGGTGTATTTCTTACTCCATGAAAAATATGTCTTATTCCCCTCTGAGACATACTCAATTCATACTCTTTTTGTATCATGCATAGCCCAAAGATATAATAAGGGAGGGTAGTGAATGTCTAAATACTCTGCTTGCACCATTATTGAGGAACATAAACATGCTGATCATGAAAATTAATGAATACAAAATTCTTGAAAATATTGTACTTTGCTTACCTCCTGAAGCAAGAGTAGGGTCTTGTTTAGGTTTTTCAGTTGTGCTATCACTCCCTTGATTGACTCCAGCCCTGCAGCAGAATAGCGTAAGCTCAACTGCCTCCAGTCAAAGTGGAAGGGGGTTGGATTGCATCTACGGTAGACAAAATATGTCATTCCACAATTTGTCTTGCCCATTAAGTTTGATGAAATCAAGTCTATTAGATACCTAGGGTCAAGTCATTTTATGTGCTGCAATAATCTGCTTTCAAACTTTTCCATATTACAACCCCAAGAACTTTTCTTAGCTACAACAATTTGTGTATGACTATATGAACTGTGCTCCAATAAGTCCTGATTCTAGACTTTCTAAGCAAAGCTTTGAAAGTGAAGTGATGCAACTCAAAAGCCAAGATATAACATAGGCTATGTTTCATATGTGTCATGTTAGTTGTAAGTGGCGTAAGACCACTTAAACGATGTGTCCATTTTGTTATATTTTTCTCATGGCAATGAACTGGAATGCTACTAGAAGACCATGGCACCAATGCTTTAGGCTTGAAGAAAATCACAAAGTATCATGTAACACAGTAGCCCCCCAAATGATGTTGAATAATTTTGACTATAAGTTTTTAGAACTTTGATTTAAATCCTGTGCCATACCAATGTGTGAACGAGTCCAAGTGAATGTATAAAAAGCATACCAGAAACTCTCAGGAAACACCGCAGTCTCACGGAGTTTGTTCACTGGTACGAATATAGTCTTTTCTTTGTCATAAAGATTCACGCCAACAATGTTCCCAGAAATATCAACAAGGGGTCCTCCAATCCCAGGCTGTCAAAATATAATAAGGTGATGCTAAGCTTAGAACAAAAAATAGTATCAAGAAGGAGAGAAATCAGCAGCTTACCTTAGAGATTTTACATGTGGAAATCATAAGCTCTTCAGAAAAACCTTCACTTGGATCGTTAGTCAATATCCCAGTTGTGGCCATTAATTTGCCTGAGTTGAAGGCACGGCCTACAGCTACTACTTTGCTATGAGACCCAAACTGCAATTCAGGATCAATACATGCTTCTCGTATACCAGGGACAGAGATGATATTAACGACAGCAACATTGTATTTTAAATCACAGCAATTTAACCAACCATGGGACATTTGACCACCTGGAAGATGCACTTGAATCTGCAAAGACAGAAAACGAGTACATAATTATTACACATCGCAAAAAACAAAGCAAAGGAATACATAAAAGTTGGCAGCACCAACCATCAGGTTAGGAATCATCCCGCCAGTATCATCATAAGATCTAACCAGCCTTGCTGAAGTCAGAATCCTTTTGATAGTAGGAGGATAGCTTTTGATAATCGTGCCTGTGCAGATTGAATGTATGTCTTTCCCTGTAAAAAAACATAATATTTCAATCTCAAGAATTGGCAGTTGAATATAAATATTGAAAGCTTTGTTGTATAATCACCATTAAATGAAGCCAGCGAAACAACACATTCAGATAAGCTGGAAACAACTTCTCTACTAAGTTCACTCCAAGCACCTTCTCCAGAATCACTAAAGCTTCCCATAACCTCCTCAAAAGTATCATCTGAATTCAAGTTTCCGTGTAAAGGAGCATGAAAAAGACAAATGCGATTGGTCTAACAAAGAAAGAATTGGAAAAAATGAATCAACTCACTTATGAAGCCTCTTCTGCAAACCTTCTGCTCTTTATCCAAGTTTGTTACCAAATCTCTCGCTGATTATTTGACATCTTCTCAAACCTGAAGAATAAAAAGGCGAATCTTGAGTCATCATTAGCACTAGAGCTCCATTAGGTATTTTTCTCGGAACAAGACGATTGAGAAACTGATTTTTTTTATACGTTTAGGAAGGACCCTGCTGACCCGTGCATGTGTAATTGAGTATAACCATACTAATATCTAGTCAACATGGAAAATTTTTATTATGTAGTATAAACCCTTCGCCCAAGTGAATCTATAAGGCCTGAAAGATTTAATGAGCCATTTGAACTGGTGTTATGAAAGATGAATAGATTAACAACAGCCCAATCGAAGGTGAAGATTGATATTAATTGTGTACTATATATAGCATCATTGTAGCATTTAGTTGGGTCCATTTGGATCTCAAATACCTGCAAGAATTAGTAGATAAAGAGGGCAAGGGGAAGGCATGGATGATAGATTGATTAACACTTGACAAACAAAAGGAATGGCTGGAATGGATGCTAAATGCTTAACCCCTTTTTGAATCTGTTTTATCAACCTTGACCCAATTATATGAGAATATATTGATTCCATGCAAAGTAATTTGACAATCTTGATAAATTTAGAAGAAAATTATTCCATGTAAGAGGAAGGAGTAAAATATCCTGTGGCTTGGTCTGGACTGCGTTCACCAATATAGATGGATACTTTATGTATTGTTGACATGAAGAAGCAGAAGACAGTGACGCTATTGCAATTCCAACATTACTTGTTTGCAGATTGCATGCCATCTGTTAAAAGAATTGCATATATATATGCACAGCTGTAGTACTCTATGCAGTATACATGCAATTCTAACAAGTAACGAATTGGCTTCAAACGAGACAGGAAGGATTATAATGCCCCAGATACTACTATGTTGTCCCGAATATAGGAAATACTGTCATCGCAGTCAGTCTCATTCATTAGCAAAGACGGACAGTACATCAATAACGGAATCAGGACTTAGTATACATTAACAAGCAGTGGAGATTACCAAGCAGCAACCCGATCGAACGAAGCGGCGCGAGAAAAAGACGACAGACGGCCTGGCTGCGCAATCACCAAAGGTCCGATGTTGCGGGTAGAGAAGACGAGCCGAAGAGTCGGGCTGGACTGCGGTGGGGTGGCCGCCGGCAGAAAGGGGTGGGTGCAATCCGGCGTTTAGCCGCCGACGGGGAGGAGTGGGTGGATCCGGGGCCTGATGCCGCGGGCGGACTCGGGAAACCGCGGCGACAGGGGCAGGAAGGGGGCAGGCGATGGCGGAAGAGGGATGTTCGGGGATTCCCGTGGCTGGCCCACGTAGTCTTTCTTTTTAAGGCAGAACGCCCCAAAGGGCGCAAGCTGTTTGGTTCGGCGATTTGTATCGTATTCGGATACGGAGGGTAATCCAAACCGTTACATCGGTTTGGTTGGGCGTGGCCCGTAATCCGTTACATCGGTTTGGTTACTCATGCTTTTTATATAGAGTTCGTTTCTTGTAGCGTTAAATTTTAGAGAGTTTTTAAAGGACTCTAAACAAAGAGAATCTAGTACTAAATAAGGTTTAATGACAAAATCTTTTTACAGATGGGTACATCTTTACAAGACGAATCTAATGAGTCTAATTAATCTATGTTTTGCTACAGAATGCTACAGTAACCATCGTCTAACAACGACTTACTTATTCTCATTAGACTCGTCTCGCGGATTAGACCAGAAGTTCTGCAGTTAGTTTTGTAATTAAACTCTATTTAATACTCTTAAATGATAAGATTCTTTTGTTTAGGCCTCTCTAAATTTTAGAAACACCTCCTTACTCCAACAAGAGGAGCCAGTTTTGAGAAGCAAATTCATCTTTGCCTTATGGGAACAGTCTCTTTCCTTTTCTCCTTCCCGCATGATTTCCAACAGCTATGGCACTTTCAACAGGCAAATAGCTCACAGCGCTCAACCTGCAGCTGAACGCGCCGGAGCTCTTCGGTGGCCGCGGCGGCGGCATGGCCGGCCTTCAGGTGCTCCCCGAGCTCGAGCACGCGCTCGCCGGACACGCAACACTCTTTTCTCCCTTTCCCCACATGCAGTTGCCCTCCTCGAGCGCCACCAAGCCATAATCGACCAATTTCCACCTTTCTTCCCCAATCCAGGCCACCGCTCGATTCACCGCCGGCGAGCCCCCTTCCTCCGTCTCCTTTGGCTACGCACAAGTCCACGCCTCGCTCCATCTCCCTGGCAAGCTTGGCGAGCGAGCCCCGACCCATGGTCGTGCAGGCCGCGCGGAACCCCGCCCCATGCTCGTAGCCCTGCTCCAGCAAATGGGTTTCTACGGCCGACGTGCCGCCTCCAGCCCGCATCTCCGCGCTGCGTGCCGCGCTCGCTACTTCCTCAGGCGCGCCGCCGCCTCTAGTCCGCCGCCCCGCGTGCCGCTCGCGCTGCTTCCTTCGGCGCATCACGCCAGTGCTGCCGCCCCTGCGCGCCGCGCCCGCGCTGCCACTGCTCCCCCACGCGCAGCTCGCCCCAAGCCCTGCCTCGTACCGCCGCCGTAGCTCGCTCACATCATCGTCGTCGCAACGCCTGTTCGTCCTGCCGCTCTGCCTCCTCGCCACCGCTGCGCAAGCTCGCCACGCCCCGGCCTTCGCACAACCTCACCTCGGGCGAGCACGACTGCGACGCCGTGTGCTCGGTGCTCCAAGGCGGGGCCGCCGGCGCCCCCGTAGAAGGTGACATCCTCATCCCCATCCCAACTCCCATCGATGGAGCTCCGGTTCGCCACGACGGTGTTGGTGTCCGCGAGATGGTCGAGGCGGAGGTCCACGAGAAGGAGCAGAAGCTGCAGCCACGCGACGACGAGGTCGTCTGGCTTCGGGCGGCGATGGACGCACCGTCCTGCCCGTCGCGGCGCCGCTCGCCCGCACGGATGCATTGGAGGAGAGAGGTAGTGCAATTTAAGCCTACCTCTCTCCTCCAAGCCAGTTTGCCTTTCCTACTTGCCTATTCTGTTGGAGATGTTTGAATCATCTACAGTAGAGCGCGGGGTGGCATAAATGGGATTGCCACCCCTTGTTGTAGTCAGCCTTATAAAAGATACAAACTAAGCACGGGTCCTTACAAAAGCCTATGAGGACACACAAGAAACTTGAAATTACAGCCAAGTCCTCAAAGAAAATTGCCACCGCCGACAAGCTGAATGAGTCTAGCGCCGCCGCAACAACTTCTGCATCATGAAGATGAGGACCACCGACGAACTTAGAAGTAGCCAATCCAACAGGGACGTCTCCGACGGGACCACGCAGAGCGCACAACATGATGCCGGCGAGCAACACCCCACATATATATTTTTTTTTAGAATTATGTAGTGCAACGCAACGTTCACAACACACACGCATACTCACTCATATGAACATACGTACGTAAACCCTACTCCTATGAGCACCTTCGAAGGACTGAGCACCCGACAGATCTGGAGATTTTCGAAGTCACCAAAGGCGCCTCATTATCAACAGAAACGCCGCTTACCACTTAACGCATAACGCCGGTGCGGTAAATCCTAAAAAATTCGCTCCTACTGGGAGTCGAACCCAAGACCTCAAAGGTGTTACTCAGGTGGCTAACCACTAGGTCAAGACCTCTCTCACCAGCCCACATATAGTTGGCTTCTGGCTGAAAACGGATGGATAGTCGTATCTTTTTTATCCTATTTTGTTTACTGGATTTAGAGTCCAAACTGATAATACGGATAACTATTTCTGCATCATATAATCTGTTCTATATTTTTTGTTCGGATTCTTAGTGGGACATAGGTATTACCATAAAGTTTGCAAAGATGAAAAATCAAAAAAATGAGAAATAATTAGAGTAAAAATTGACATATTAACCATTGATATATATGATGAAGATCAATTTGACTCTAATTTCTGTTAATCTCTCGATTCTACACCATATTATTGCGTGTAAAATCATTACCAACTTATTCAGATTCAGGACGTATATCACTCATCCTTGTCCAGCTATTGCATATTTGGTTATTGTAGTTATAAAACTGCAAATCATGGCCATTAAGATTACTCATCTGCCTCAATACAGCCATTGCCTTCACAACCCTACGTATTTTGATTACATGTCATACGTACAATGATGACTCACCTCTAGAGTAGAATGAAGTGGTTTCCTCTGATAGTTAGGGTTAAGTAAATTACTCTATTTTCCTATTTGTAGGGTTCAGTTCGTTTGGGTCGCACAATGTTTCATAATTTCTTTTTTATTAGGGAAATGATCACGTTAAAATTGAGGAAGAGGACAAAGAAGTTATCAATTGTCACCGATACTTAAATTTGATCTTTATGGGTGTATTGAATCAAGTTTGCACTTCTAATGACATATTACAGATGAGTGAAATTAGTTGATGTCAATGTCATGTTTACATTTTTTGAGAAATGTATGTGATATCCTAGTCAATCTGAGAAAAAAAAGAGAAGTGGTGTTTTATCGGTGTTCAGTTTTTGGAGCAAATAAAAGATATCTCCTCAAGGAAGGGTAAACTTGTCCAAAGAGGAAAAATTAACAGCCTAAACTGAAAAAGGGCAAATAAGGGATCCATTTGTTAAATCTGGGTATTGAGGAGAAACAGGTTTCAATGGGGACATATAAGAGATGAAGGTTTACAACAGGGGCAAATAAGGTATTTGCTCCATAAGTATTGGATGGTCCAAATGTAATTATTTACTTCGTGAAAGGTAGATTCGAACTTTGTATGGCAGCTTCGCTTCACTGGGTCCACCACTGTCCATACCAGAATTCTAGACATCATTCCAAGGAAATTGAGCCAAGGACAAAGAAAGAGAAATTGATACTTATTCAGGCGGTTCAACTATATAAAAGCAACACAAATTCTACTGCCAAAATTAAACTGTAGACAACATTTAAGTGTTGTTTCCCCTGAAAAAAAGGCGTAGCAATATGCTCCAGCATCAACCAATTGCGTTGCCAAATGTGCACACTCCTTCACAGGTTGCCACCCTTTACAAGGAGCAAAAAAGGGGTAAGTAGACCCAGACAGATAAAGTATATATCAGCCTACGAAACAACTTAGAAACAACTCAAGCAGAGATGCAACAAGACAATGAAAGGGATAGCCATAAGTTTCTTCTTCCACATAATAAGTTTTACTCATGTGTAGTGATAACTGAATTTAATAGGTAGCATTTACTTCTGCAAACTTTTGGTCATTAACATCAGTTTATATCTACAGAGAAAGTAATATGCCACAATAAACATAGCTGAAGGACAAAGTTCAGCGTGTGCGATATTAGCCCCATTGATTTTGCTATCTATTCTGCAGCCAAAGAACACTACTTATAACAAAAGGACTTTACATAAACAAACACTACACAAACAATGCTGAACTAGACATGAAAGAAAAAAAAGGCTTCGAACTAGTTTATTAATGACAAGTGGATTAGAGAAAGATCATTATTTACAAAAACAAATGGGATACGGTCCAAACAAGTTAGTTAGCAAACAATATGGCAAATATGTTTCAAAGTAAATTACCATTTGCTTCACTCGAGCAGGCTCTCGAAAAAACTGCAAATCTGGGTGAGGTCCTGCACATGCAAAGAAGATATTACATAAATAAAAAATAAACATATAATTTCATTAAAGCAATAGAGAAAAAATAATACCATGTTTTCGACACCATCCAGTACAAATCTTGAAAGATGTTCTGTAATACAGCTCATGGTCATCGCACGAATGAGCTCACGATTCTCACAGCAAATGCCAAGAAGCTCACATTTTGCATTAAAAACGGGTTCTCCACTAAATGTGTATCGAAAATGCGGGCAATCATGGTTGAACAGATCCGGTCCTTCTTTCCTATTAACATTAACATGTTGGCTGTAAGAATGAAAAAAAAATAATGTACATGACGAAGTAGTTAACAAACTTACATTACATATCCAGTGGCTAAGTGAAATGGTATCGACAGCGGCAGCTTAAAACCAGCCACGTGCACTTCGTCAGACCTTGAAACCTTATCTGTGCTAAACTTTACTGGTTCTACAAGTTTCTCGGTTGTGTGAAATGCAAATACTGCCAGATCCCCTGTACCCACAGTACATATTTCTTCTCTTTGAAGCTTCAGTATCATCTTGTTTGGAAAAATAACTTCATAATGGAAAGCTTCTGGTTCACCTGGCAGAAAGAGCCCTTTCTTCAAAGCTACTACGCAACAAAAGTTGTCTCTAGCTACAACAGTTGTTCCTGTAACCACAGAATGTATCTTTTGCTCTGGACTCCTTCTTGAGGGTGGTGAATAGCAAATCACCTCTACCAGGGACTTCCTTATTTGTTCGTACATCTACAGTATTGTAAAAACTAATTGTAATTATATTGAAAAATCATAACGTTTGTACATTGTTAAACTTAGTACTATACATCGACTGAAAGGCATCGGATGTAATAAAGAAAATTGATTGAAAATTTAAAAAGATATTCACATGAGCCATAATTAAGTCCCCATTTAAAAATATGACCCTAAAGTTAACACTAGAAACATATCAAGATTACATTAAACCTCCTGATATTGAAGTTTAAAAAGGCAATTTTAATTAACTAATTACAATCTACTAGTCTGAGCAATATTTTTATTACCAGATAAGAGGAGAAATTAACTAACAACAACACAACTAAGCTCTCAACTACAATTTCTCTGGTCCCCTAGAAAATTTCTCTGTTCAAGAGACAGTGCGTGGCATTTCCTGTCTCCTTTGCTGCAAATCAAAAGGTTGCCCATTTCATTGTCGCTTGTGGTTCCTGCTGCGTCGGTCCCTCATGTTTCTTGATCTTCCCCAATCTTCATCCACCATGGCTGCACAACCCAAAACTTGCGTAGCTCCCTCCACCGACACCCCAAACGGACCCAAAAAAAAATTTCAAATTCCTCTCCTTCTACTCCCGCCAACCCATGGACCACTGAGCACGCCTACCCACCACACTCCCCGACCGCCCAAACAAACATGTGCTGCTCATCCCCAAACAGCCACTGACCATAAGGTGGCGGACTGCTGCGACCGTGCACCTGCTGGTCCTTTGGCCACTGTAGCCACTGTAAACTTGACATGGCTGTAGGTGTGCGTGTGCTCGTGTTAGAGTTAGCTGCATATGCATTGTCGAGGCATGTGTGCTCGTATGTGTCCAGGACAGCTGTGGCATGAGGTAAGAGTCAGAACGTGTTGTCGAGCCGTGTCTGGCAGGATTGCTGCGGAAGGTGCGTTGTAGTTTGATAGGATTGGGTGGCGTGATCTGCAAGGAGAAGGCCGAGACTTATGCAGGAGGTAAGCTCCAGGCCGGCCTATAAGTTGCGATGTACATCCCCGATGTAGTTTGAGTCAAGAGAAATAAAATAGCCAAGATACAAGCAAGTTCGTCGCCAGAACTCTTGCATGCTCCAGCTGCTGTTTATCTTCTACCTTGCGTTTGTGTGTGTAGAGAGAGGGAGAGTTGTCAGGAGGGTGATGGGTCAACATTCAACAGCCACTCTTGCCCTATCGCGCACCATGACACCAACTCCGGTCGTGCTGCCTCTCTGGTCTATGGGGCGCACAACACTAATAGTCGCCGTTGCCGTCTATGACCGAGGTGAAACACGACTACTTGGGCCTCGTCCCTCCCCCACCTAGGCGCTTGTTTGTGTTTGGTGTTACTTGTGTTTTCCCATGATAGCAACTCCTTGCCGAGCCCATCTCCTTGCCGAGCCCATGATAGGAATTCAGTTGGTTTGTTACAGATAAATTAGAGTTGCTTAGTTTGGGCTATAAGTAGCCAGGGATTGTAATCAGGTCGTTTAAGCGAAGAGAATAGAAGTTTCCTTTGCCTCACGTTCTCTCGTGTTCTCGTTTGCGTTCCCGGCGCGACGGCTGTCTCAAGCCTCGCCCTCCGATAACTCACCGCTACGCCCTCCGCTGTCTCAAGTACTCTGACAACTGGTCTAGCGATAAACTTCCATAAGTCAACCTTTATTCCAATGAATATTGGAGCCGACGATGTTCAAGCTATGGCTGCCACCCTTTGTTGTTCCATATCATCTTTCCCACAGCTGTACCTCGGCCTTCCACTATCCCCTCACACACTCTGAGTCATTGACTACCTCCCCCTTTACAACTCCTTCAACAAATACTTGTCTGGTTGGCTTGCACGCTTCCTCAATCCTGGGCTAGGATCATGTTGTCCAATAAAGTTTTGAGCAGCCTCTCGGTTACTTTATGTCCTCCCTTCTCCCCAAAACAGTTTGTGAAGCGCTTGTGCGACAGGAACGTGCCTTCCTTTCGACCGGAAACGACAAACGCCATGACCTTTGATGCCTCATCGCTTGGGACAAAGTTTGCCTGATTAAAGCCGAGGGAGGCCTGGGGATTAAAGACCTTGAAACACAAAACTACTGCCTAATGAAATTCATTCACAAGCTGTACAAAAACGAGGTTCATGCCCTCCCTGCAAGGTGACTTTAGTGAATCTGCACCTGATTCCTTCTTGGGCCTTGTCCTCCAAGCTGAATTGCAACGCTATCGCCAATCACCAGAGCCGTCTTTACAATGGCGCTACTACAGCCTTATGGCTTGATGCGTGGAGGGACAGTGAACCTCCCTGTCACTTATCCCGCCTTGTTCTCCCACATGACACCTCCTAGTGCCTCCGTCCGTTGCGAAAAATCCTAGTCTCAATTTATCTCTCTAATCCAACTAATATGAATGTGCAGACATTCAGAACCAAAAGTTACACGGGGAAGGGGCCAAAAAATCCTAGTCTCAATTTGTCTCTCTAATCCAACTAGTATGAATGTGCAGACATTCAGCACCAACAAGATTATTAGCCACAGGGATCCATCTTCAAATTGCTCATCTTCAAATTGCTCTGCAGGGGCGTGGGGTGGTGGTGGATCAGGTCAGCCAGCTCATCGACCCGTGGCGGAGCTCGGCGACAGCTCGTGGTGGAGCTGGGCGGCGCCGCGTTGTCCCGAACTAGAGCAGGGCCGGCGCCGAGTCGTGGAGCAGGGGCAGCGAGCAATTGAGTGGCAGCGGCAGCTTCGGGAAGCAGGGGCGGCGGCTGCTACGGGAGAGGGGGGCGATGGCCCTTGGGGAAAGCAGGGGCAGGGTCGGCGGCGACATTGGAAGAACAGCTGATGTTCTGTTTCGGCCGAGACAGGGAAGAACGAAGAGGAGGAGGGCAATTTTGTCATTTCACATACGCATTTGGTAATTCGCGAGTAGAAAAGCAACTTTCAGTACTATTTTTCGAAGATCCAAACTTTCAATGGTATTCCGTAACTCAGAAACTTTCGATGCTATACAATAATCTGGAACCTTCATCCTATTCTTTAATCAAACAAATCAGGAGCCCACGGCCCCTTGGACTATCTCTAAACTCAAAATGGGTCTTAAAACATGAAAAACATGTCTACAACGGTTCACTCAAAATAGCGTATCCATTTTCCTCCCTTCTCCCTTCGCGACGCACAAATGAAGCCTCTTCGCCTGGCGACGCGCGTCTCTCCTCGTCTCTTCCTCGCCGCGCACCTCGTGCTCCTCCGCTCATGCCGCCGCGTCTCCCTGCCCTCGACCCCTCCTCCGCCTGCTCCCTTCTCCGAGCGCTCGCGCCGCCGCTTCGAACGAGCTACTTCACACGGGGGGATGCTTCAGGCAGAGGAATGAACGACGCCCTCGACGAGCTCGCCGAGGCGGAGGGAGCCGCACGGAGGCGGCGGCGGCCGAGCTCGTGGAGCCGGAGGGGGCTGCGCGGTGGGGACGACGTCCTTGGCTCGCGGCCCGGTCTTGCGGAGGCAGATGGGCCCTCGACGAGCCCGCGGAGCGCAGCTCGTACCCCTGTGTGGCCGGAGCGCACCTCATCCCGCCGGCATCGCCACCTTCTACTCGAAAGGACGACGCGAAAGACTGGCCGGCGAGATTCCAGCGGGCAGGCAAGCAATGGCTTCCATGGCTGCCGCACAGGCAAGCTCCACCCATGGCACGATTTCGTCCTCTCTGGCAAGTCATAGCTCAATTCCTTTGGTACAAATCTTCCTTGCTTATCAGCACGCCTCCTTGACCTCTCCTCGTCGTGGATTAGCAACTTGCCCCACCGGATTTGTAGTTTTCCCCAGTGCTAGTGTACCAGGACCGGGGGATGCGCGGGAAGGGCATCGGCAGGGGCACCTTCTGCGGCGCCGCGGACGGGAGCTCACCGGGGGAGCAGGTAGCCCTTGGCAGCGGCGGTCGGAGCACTGGACGAGGCGGCGGTCGGGGCGCTGGGCGAGGCGGCGGCGGGGCGAGCGCGACACGGAGAAAAAGGTACTCCGTTGGAGATTGAAGTTCATGCGTTCTTCTTCTTAAAGCTGAGCAGCACCAATTTTGTGCTTTGAGGCTCCTCCATCCTCTTCCTCTCGTTGGATCTGGTCATCGAACGGGGCTCCGGGCTGCCGACACCGCACCCCAGGGCCGCCGCGTGCGGGATTCATCGCACTCGCATACGCGAGGCGTCGCACACCTGCCTCTCCCGTTCCTAGCTGTGACTCTGTGAGCCTGTGAGGTTGTCCGATGCGTTGGACCGCGAGTCTCCGCTGACTCAACTGCACGACGCGAGTTAGAGCAAACCCAATGCGCGACCGGCGCATGTCAGGGCAGCTCCCTTTCAGCTGAGGCAGGCGACGAGCTCCCTCAACGCGCGACGAGCAAGTCTGCAGAAGACTAGTATTGTTTATCTCACATGAGCTTCATCTTCTACTCTGTGTGGGCCCGAGGAGCAGTGCAAACAGCCGGAGTCGACGGTCTCGTCTTTGAGCAACAAGCAAAAGAATCTTTCCATTTCTCTTTCCTATATCTCAACTCTTTACTGATATATCGGTCGTATACACAAAGCAATGGGCTTGCTCTTACCTGCCGGGCATGTCTTATCAATACGATGTTGCAAGATTTATTTCTTTCGGGTTCTTTTCCCTTACGAACGAGTTGCTTTTTCTCCATGTTTCAGATAACTTATGATCATGTTTTACGCTACGTATTTAGAACAAGATAAATATTTTATAACAAAAAATAACAATTTGTTCCATCTTACTGCTTTTCATATTCTAGATCACTGATGATCATGTTTTACGAAGTGTGAAGCTATGTTTCATACTAATTTTAGAGCGAGACAAATATTTTGAAAAAAAATTGTTTCATCTCACTGCTTTTCATGTTCCAGATCACTGATGATCATGTTTTATACTTTTATGAACTATGAAGCTATGTTTCATACTAATTTTAGAATAAGATAAATATTTTGTAACAAATAAACAATTTGTTCTATCTCACTGCTTTCCATGTTCCAGATCACCGATGATCATGTCTTTCGAAGTGTGAATCTATGTTCGACACTAATTTTAGAACGAGATAAATATTTTGTAACAAAAAAATTATTTCACCTCACTGCTTTTCATGTTCCAGATCACTGATGATCATATTTTCAAAGTGCGATGCTATGTTCCACACTAATTTTAGAACGAGATAAGAATTTTGTAAAAAAAAACAATTTGCTCCATCTCACTGCTTTCCATGTTCCAACATGGTTGCAGTCTTGTTTAAGATACATAGATTTGTGTTCAAATTTATTATATTATTATCTCTAAAAGAGTCCAGCAAAATGGAAAAAAATGCTCGACAAAAGGGGAAAAAAAAGAATGCCCTCAGTCGGAGAAAAAAAACGAAACTTGAACGAGCACAAAGCACGTAAAGAAAAATTGGCCCACTACCCACATCCGCACACCTGCGCCCGCGTCGGAGGTGGGCGAGCGAGAGTAGTACGTCCTCTCGCGCGGGCGAGTACGATCGTCCCCCTCCCCCGCCGCGTGGTGCCTACGCCGCTCACCGAGGATGGCACCCGCTTGGAGCACCGCGTGCGGGGGCTGACAACACAGCCAACTTGTCACACCTCAAAATTTCCTATTTTGGGATGTGAACCGTTTTCAACTTTAAATGCCAATTTTTAAAGTTTTTAAAAGGTTTTTCTTAAATTTGTTTTAAATTGAATATATTTTGTACATCTTATCAAATGTTTGCCCCAAATGATTTCTTTTACTTTAGTTCAAAGATTTATTTGAAATGATTCGATTATGAAAATTTTTAAATAAGAAGATTCTTGTTTGTCTCAAATCTTTTAAAATGCTTGATTTGGATTCATGTGTTTTATTTGGAAATTGTTTACCTCTATTTGTTATTTTATAAAACCAGAAAATTTATTCTGAAAAATAAATAAGCCAACACCCTTCCTAAATGGGCCCCTAATCCACCTAGTTCTGTCCAGCTCTCTTTCACGTGAGACAACTAAACTATCCTCAGACTAAACAAAACCAAAAGGAACATGGATCCTTTCTTCTTCCCTTGTCGCTGGTTCTTTTCTCTATGGCAGAACGCCCAAAGCTCACACTCATGCACAATAAAACCTGTGCCTACACCCCAGCAAGCATCATAACCGTTCTCTCTTCACTCCCCATGAATTACCATCAAAGGGAAATGAAAACTGCCATTGTAATGGCCATTACCCGAGCTGCTGGCCATTTCTCCTCACGCCTGTCCTCTCCTCTCCCTTCCAGGCCTATAAGACCACCCCTGGACGTTCCGTTCCCTGCCTGATGACCTCCTTTGCGGCCTCCTATCCATGCCCATCCAGTTTCCACGAGTTCATCACCGTTCCTCTGCTGCGTCCAGCAATGGCGCACTCGCTTGGCATAGTCGTTCCCGGCGATTCAACCAACGAAATGCTCCCAAAATTTACCCACAGGTGCGCCTCGTTGTCCCCCACATCATATCCAAAGATCATGGCCAGAGGAGCCCAGATGCCTCAGGAATCTGATTCGCCATCCCTCTGATCCATGTCTGTTCGCGCCCAGCCGCGTGACTTGGATTGGCATCTCCGTTTCCGACGATCCGTCCAGAGAAATGTCGCCAAATTTCTCCAGGTGATGAATCCCTTTGTCCTCTTCATCATATCCGAATGAAATGTTTAAATAAGAAGATTCTTGTTTGTCTCAAATCTTTTAAAATGCTTGATTTGGATTCATGTGTTTTATTTGGAAATTGTTTACCTCTATTTGTTATTTTATAAAACCAGAAATTTATTCTGAAAAATAAATAAATAAACACCCTTACTAAATGGGCCCCTAATCCACCTAGTTCTGTCCATAATCATTTTGTTTCCCCAGCTCTCTTTCACGTGAGACAACTAAACTATCCTCAGACTAAACAAAACCAAAAGGAACATGGATCCTTTCTTCTTCCCTTGTCGCTGGTTCTTTTCTCTATGGCAGAACGCCCAAAGCTTACATTCATGCACAATAAAACCTGCGCCTACACCCCAGCAAGCATCATAACCGTTCTCTCTTCACTCCCCATGAATTACCATCAAAGGGAAATGAAAACTGCCATTGTAATGGCCATTACCCGAGCTGCTGGCCATTTCTCCTCACGCCTGTCCTCTCCTCTCCCTTCCAGGCCTATAAGACCACCCCTGGACGTTCCTTTCCCTGCCTGATGACCTCCTTTGCGGCCTCCTATCCATGCCCATCCAGTTTCCACGAGTTCATTACCGTTCCTCTGCTACGTCCAGCAATGGCGCACTTGCTTAGCATAGTCATTCCCGGCGATTCAACCAACGAAATGCTCCCAAAATTTACCCACAGGTGCGCCTCGTTGTCCCCCACATCATATCCAAAGATCGTGGCCAGAGGAGCTCAGATGCCTCAGGAATCGGATTCGCCATCCCTCTGATCCATGTCTGTTCGCGGCCAGCCGCGTGACCTGGATTGGCATCTCCGTTCCCGACGATCCGTCCAGAGAAATGTCGCCAAATTTCACCAATTGATGAACCACTTTGTCCCCTACATCATATCCTAATTTTATGGCCATATATGCTCCGATGGATTGGGAATCTGATTCGCCCTCTGATTCCTGTCTGTTCATTTCCAATCGCAGTGTCCTCGGTTGGCGTCATCGTTCCCGTTGTTCTGTTCATCGGAATCTCTCCCAAATTCACCAGGAGCTGCGCCCCTTTGTCCTCTAAAACATATCGAAAGATCACGGCAAGAGGTGTCCCGATGTGACCAGGCTCCACACCACCGTTCCTTCTGTTCCCTGTTCTGGGCGTGTCCAGAACGTATGATGGTAACTCTCCCCTTGTTTTGATCAATCCTGAGGTATCCTTCACGAGCTTCCCATATCATACTGTGTCCTATCGAATCCTCTTTCTGTCCACAGGAGATGGTCTTGAGATATGGGTCCAGTTGTCCAGTAACGTCATGTTTCTCTCAACTGTCGCAGAACAATCTTGCTGTGCTTCAGAGGCTCGATCTCCAACTCTGGTGAGTTTCTGTCCAGGCCATCTTGCCAAAGTCGTGTTCCCAGTATTGGGGTATATTTCTGTTCAAACCCTCTCTTGAATCGTGCAACCAATCAGCAGGAACACGCATATTATCTTCATGATGTCTGTTCGCAGCCATCACAAAAACTGCAAGCAATCTTATTTGTTTTTGTCGAGGACATGGCCCTCACCGCCTTTTGTCGTCACCCGCTGCCATCTGGACTCACCTTTGACTAATGCAGCAAGATCCACCTTTGGGCCATCAAATGAGAGACCTCCAACAAAGCCCAAGACCATAGGGCCTAAGACCCCAATTCTAGGTCGTCCGACCTGCTAGATGGGCCCCACAGGCCCAGTTTTCTTAGACGGTTCAGCACCGACTTCCTGAAGGCGGTTCTGCATGCAATCAATGCACCAAGGCGGTGGAGACCCCCCAAACCAACCTACTTTGGCCTACAAATTAAGGGGTACCCCCTCCCCTCAAGGACACACAAGAAGGAGAGCCTCATTCCACTCCCAAAGGCCTAGAGCCCCTTGTACACTAGTAAAGTAGGAAGAGAGTAGGGTAGGAGAGAAGGGTAGTCCTCCCCTTGTAAGGACTTAGCCCAAATCTTGTATCTTAGAGGATACTTATTTATAGTGAAGTGTTCTTCGTTCGTTCATCGTTCATTCATCGTTCGTTCATCGTTCGTTCGTCGTTCGTTCTTCGTTCATCGTTTGTTCGTTGTTCGTTCATCGTCCGCTCGTCGTTCATCTTCATTACAGATAAGTACTCTCGATCTCCTTTTGAATTGTATGTTTCTATTCTTGTATAGGTTGTTCCTTTACTTGCTTGCTTGATCATCGTTCTATTCGAGTAAGCATTTAGAGGCAGAATTTATTTTTGGTTCTTGTGAACTAGAATAGGTCTGGCAGTGAGGACCTGATTGCCTTGTTGTCACGTGACCTTGGGACTGGCATAGGGATTTGATAGCCCTCTTGTCACGTGT
>LAPY01004974.1:19972-30830 GCA_000970635.1 Eragrostis tef | reverse complement strand
GAGATGGCGAGGGTGGCGGAGGCGGCGAGGCTTGGGGAGGGTGTGGGTTTTGGAGACGGGCGGAGGATTCGAAGCAGGGGAGGGAAGGCCGAAGGGGATGATGGATTCAAGATGCGCATGCCAGGTAGGAAATATATAAATTACATTCAAACTTCAGCGAAGAGATTGCTAATAGATAATACTATAAGAGATATAAGTTTATTTATAAAACCGTAGGAAAGATGATATACCGTGTTTAAATGCTCGTAAAAATATAAGGATGAGTAGATAATTATTTAGAATAAAATGGATGGAAAATAGTAATACTTGCAAACATATTCTTCAGTAAGTGAACGCGGCACCTAAGATTAGCGGTCCTAAATCGACGCTATAATGTTAGTGCGAAGCAATATGTTATTTGTAGCACGGTGCACTGAGATCTTTGTAGGAACCAAGCAATGTGCAACTTTTTGCTTAATGATATTGCCGATTACGCGTTACAGTAAACCAAACACTCCTTAGTACTTCAATCATCATGTGTTATATACAGTAAGTCATAAGAGACGCCAACAAAGCAAATCACTTTAAGTTACCGGCACATCCAATTACTTTGCTAGAATGTCTCTCATTGGCAGAGAGAGAGAGAGAGAGATTGTCTACCTTTGCCCCGTTAAGATTAGGCAAAAAAGGGTACATTTTCTTTAGGTCTTGGGTGATGTATATGGTGTACACGTCCTCTTTTTTTCTCGTTTCTTATCATTCTGTCTTCTTTCATGCAAGGAATCAAATACGTGAGAGGGTCTAAGAATCAAGCAAGCAAACAGTCACAAGCAAACAAATCAATTGACATTTCTTGAGATGATTATTCAGCATTTTTTAGTCATACCACTTGTTTTTAGAAAAGGTTCGATAACATTATATGATATCACTTGTACAATGGTTTATGCTTCAACATAAATGTGGCATGATCATTACAAGTTATAGGCAAGCTAAGGTAAAGAAGTAGCTCGACATAACTCCAATATGTTGTTTTTATCTTTAATAGAATGTATATCAGATTATTATGGGTAAACGGGATAACAAATATAGGCACAAATACGGTAGGTGATGTATTTTATTTTATTACTGCGATTCGTTAGGTGATGTATTGTGACACGGATGCAATACCATATGTATAAATGGTTATGAATTGTTTAAGAGCTACATCGAGTTGGGTTTCAAGATTCATCGTACAATTTTCACCAATTTTATGTTGTCTTTGACCCATTGGCATGTACCTGCTTTGAATTATAATTTTTTGGATTTCATTAGCCTCGCTTATTATTGTTAGCCTCTTGTGCTCTACTTTATAACGTGAACTGACGATGAACATGCACGATATCTAAATCTAAACTACTTGTTGAACACTATTAACATACTTTCATTTCGAATGAGTCTTTTTCATATGACCATAAAAGAAACACATGCCTACTTCTAGATAATTTTAATTTGGTAAATAAAATTATTATCTGTTACATACCACTAGTTAAGTTTAGGTTGATGGAAACAACAATAGTTACTTTACTTTTTTTTCCTCGCATTCATCAGGCGAAAAAAACACTTCCAACTAAAGTGTCTTATATTCTATTAAACACAATGGATTTCTTTGCTTGTATTTTTATTATGTTCATTATGTCACCATTAGTTTACAGCATCGCTTCTTATTTTTATCTATCTTGTCATTGCCATGAACATACGAAACATAATATGCTTCGTGGTGAGATGAGTAAAATGTAAAGGAAGAGTGGAACCAAAGTCACAACTCATAGATAATTAAGCTTAGTGGGCTAATGGCAGGGCCAAGTGTCCATGGTACCATCTGTAAATAGACATTTTATAGGTGATTGATCCTTAAAGATATACTATTATCAATATATTAAGATATGTAGAGAGGGAGAAAAAGAGTAGTTCATGAGGTGGCGCAAGTTAAAGTGAACCACACACATTACGGTTTCTGACTCTTGCTAGTATTTAGGTAATAACGTTTAGAGGTAATGGTGCGCTAGATGGCTTCCTTAAAAAAAAGTTTAGAGCTAATGGTGCTTTTGAGTAGGAAGAAAGCATGTACCTGTCACCTGGATGGTCTTTTTTATTACGTTCTGTTTGATTAAGGGTATTTCTTACAAGATGGCCCATCTTCTCAAAAGCACAAGCTTATATTCTTATGAAAAATGCATTCTTTAGGTCTTATATTGAAGACCACTTATCCATGTCAAATAAAAACAGTAGTGATCAGACTAATATTGTGGGTCCCAAGTCCCAACTCCAAAACAATGTTTATCAGAGTCCCGATGACCAACAGATCAGGCCGTGACATACTCAATTGCCCTATCATACTCACACACACAGTCCACGCTCCCTTCTGCCGACCCCTAGTTCCTTTCACAGACACTCTTAATTTTCTTTGAGCACGCCATTATTTTCTTTCTCTAATGCAAAGGGCGTAAACATAACAAACACGCGGGCACAACAATATTCACGTAAATCCAGAGGGGCAAAAGGGGAAAGGCGAACGCCGAGCCTGAAGCCGCGAGGAGCGAGAGAGCGAGAGGGCAGAGGGGGAGAGCGGAGCGGGAGCTCGTTGATGGTGGCTAGGGTTTCACCGCCTGCGCCCTCGACTTGCTGAAGAAGCGCCCGGCGGCGGGAGAGACACCTCCGCCCCGCCCGTATAAGACTCCGGTTCGGAAAGCAGGCGCCGGCGGGCCGCGGGGCGCGGGGATGGCGGAGCAGGAGCGGCGGGATGCGGAGCCTGGCGGCGAGGCCGCCGTGTCGACGGCGCACAGCAGCAACATACAGGTGAGGTCTCCCTACTTGTTGAATGCTCTGTAGGGTTCCGGAAGCTTCGGGATAAGTAGATCCGCTCGCGGCTGTTTTGATAGGCCAGCATGTGCGTGTCGCGTCTGGCGATTCTCGATTGGTAGGGCACAGCGGGTCCTGAAAGGGAGCTGCTGGGATTGCCATGGAGAAGTTGCGGAGTTTCTGGGTTCCAGCCGTGCTTTAGATCCGTGTTTGCTGCTCTTGGAGCTGGCAATTTGGTGTTTCTTCGGGGATTGAGTATCCTGTTACTTGGTGAATTCTAATATTGAACATGTTCTAAAAATTGCTTTTTGGTGAGGACTAGGCGGGAGGGGGTTTAGGTCTTTCGCGCATCGAATGCAGCTGCATGTTTGGAGCTAACTGGACATGTGTCACAACAGGGCTCGTCTGAATTGCGTATCTCCTTTCGGTTAATAACTCATCGGCACTAGCAGCTAAGCGAGTAGTTGGAACAGTATGCAACTATCCTTTCTTGCACAATGATTTTGCATATTTGAACGAAGGAAAATTGTCCTTGGCAGTCGTATGAATCTGGTCAATAGATCAACGCAAGTCGAAATGCATGATTCAGTCATATCGGTACAAAATGCCATATAAGTTAGCTGCTGACGTTTTCGCTACTTTGACGCATGTAGCACCATCCTTTTATTTTGATGTGAAACTGTTGTGGAATCAGGAGAGCCTGTCCATCTGAAACTTCATTACAAAGTTAAAACGTTATGCAATAATTATGAGTATTTGAACCAATTCACCTAGAAATCACGTATTCATAAGGTTGAAGTATAAAAAAAAGCGCGCAGTAATTATAAATATTTGAATCAATTCACCTAGCAATCTTAGGTGGGTATGATCTAATATAGTTCAACATTTAAGAATCCCTTTTTTATTCAATTTATGTTAGCATTTTATGGTATCTACTTTCGTGATCTTGCTTCTGTAAAGCCATATTTTTAGTGTAAATATAGAGTTCTTCAGAAAGTACTCGCTGCACTCCCAGATCTTTTGTTCTTACATATTTTGTTTAAAACAGTTGTGTCTGTTGGAAATATTCATGCTTGATTCTATCCTTCAATCAGAAGTAGTTGAAAACCAAAATATCCTTGTTAGTGGCTTATGAATGATGGGTATTGTAATTGTGATGTTACAAAATTAACAAAATGGTATTTTTTTGGCCTTTATTATGCTGCAGTAGCAAGCTGTGAACCAATACCAAACTACTTTCAGAATCCTGGCCATTTGCATGGCTTTACCTTTGATCTCTAATTGAGCTGTCCAAGCTCATTGTACTTTGTCTCTTCAACCAAGATGCTAACCCCTGCTTGTATCTGGTAAAGAGTTTGTATTATCCTTTTTGATGTATTTTTGTATCTCTTGTTTCTGTGCTCTGGTAACTGCTTCAGCGAGTCAAAGTGTACCGTTTGGCTGATGGAGGAAAATCTGTTAAAAGAGTTTGTATTATCCTTTTTGATGTATTTTTGTATCTCTTGTTTCTGTGCTCTGGTAACTGCTTCAGCGAGTCAAAGTGTACCGTTTGGCTGATGGAGGAAAATGGGATGATCAAGGAACAGGGCATGTTTCGATTGAGTACATTGAGGTACATATCTATCCTGACATTGGGTTCACTCTATGAATGAATAGATTTAGCTGACTCAACTAAATTCTTTCATAGCATTCACAAAAATTGTCTAGGTGCGAATCTAGTTTATCTTTTGTATCCATCTTGCGTCATCATTATTTATGTTTGTCTCCGTCCTGCTTCTACAGATAGATGAAACCGCCGTCAAACCTCATTTTTTCAGCAATACAATTTTCTTATCAGATTGAGTTGTATTTGCTCAAAGTTTTTGGAACTGAAACTAATACCGCCAGAACTATGTAGTCACACATTTTGCTCTGTGAGACCTTTTGTGCAAGAACATTATGGTTTTAGCTGCAACTTGTAGTAAAACGGGTCCAAACTTTGCAAAAGCTGATCCCTCATGTTATTGCAATTGAGTTGGACCTACGCGCGCTTTCTTTGTCAAGAAGGCTTAGCTCTTGTGTGCGAGTTCCTATTTTTTTGGTTTTTTAGGCATATATGCTATACAGAAATTAAAACTTATTTCAACTATCATGGGTTTGTGTCGTGGAACAGTTTGCTGTGGTAAAAGTATATCAATTGAAATGAAAACCTAGACAACTACTCATGTTATGTAGCACTATGTTGTTTTGCTGATGTACCATCTGTTTTTAGTTTTTAGGCTTACCATTCAGATCTTTCATGATTCATGGGTTGATTCCAGGGTTCAAAAGAACTTGGTTTGACTGTTTTGGATGAGGAGGATAACGAGACACTGCTCGTCCACAACATTACATCTGAGGATATCTACAGAAAGCAAGAAGGTGTTCTAACACACCATCCTTCTACCCCCCAGTAAATAATTTTTATATCTTAAGTGCCTTGCTGACCCATTTTTCATATATTAGAAACAATCATTTCATGGAGGGACCATGACGCGGCAACAGAATTAGCACTGAGCTTCCAGGAAGCTACAGGATGCTCCTACATATGGTAGGTGGAAAAAAGAGCTGTGGTCTAATTTGTACCTTTAATTTCTCTCTTTTTTTGTTTTTAATTTTTCTGGTCTTTGTGATGCTCTCCAGGGACAATATATGTGACATTCAGAGAAGCCTGCAGTTCAATAATCTTGGTGGTAAGTTGTTTAAAATCTCTTGCTATTTATTTATTCATAAGGTTCATACTTCTCATTTTCTCATGTCATGCAGCTCTTGAAGTTGGTCCTCGTCAAACGTCGGATTCTCTAGAAGCCTCTAGAGTATTGCATTCAAATGGTAGATCCAACTTTGCTTTAAACATGTTATCCTGCTAAGTTGGGTTTTGTTTAGGGATCGTGATTGGATTTGTAAAAGTTGTTCTTTATTTTGGAGCCATAATTGAAATTTTTTATCGGTGCTGGTACATTCTTTTGTAATAAAGTTGATTTCCCAGCGGAGAAAATAACCGCAACCTGACCCTGGAACCATTACCGCATGGTGTTAGATGGATGAAATGGGCCAGCTTGATGATTACAACACTGCTTCCATTAATAAATATTCACAAGCCATGAACTCATGACGCCCAAATGTTAAAGTTCTGAAAATACTATTCATTTCTGTGTTATGCTGAGATGTGTTATGCCTTGAGCCTTGCTGTTAAAGAATCTGGAGGTAGTATTGCCTCTCCATGTGACAGCTTGCTGTATAACCTACATCTTTGCATCGTTTCTTCATATAGTGCTGGTTTCAGACTTTCAGTAGCTCTATTTTATTTACCATTCATTCCTTGCAGATGATACATTCCGCTCTGCTAACGGCGACTTCAGGGAGCTTCCACCAGTTGAATTATCGAATCTTCCTTTGCTTTTAAAGGTTTGAAATTTTCTGTGCTCTTCTCATGAAACCATTGTTAGTTTAACTATCACACTCAGTTGCAGCATCCGATTATTTGGTTTTATATTTTAGTTCAGTGTTTACTCTGTTGCCAGTCCATTATGACAATAATAATATTCAATCAATCTTGTTTGAGGATTGAGGTTTATGCCTTGCCCAATCATGTTACTGAAGCCCCATCTCGTTGATGCATACATCTGGAAGCTTGGGTCTTGTACTTATAACCTTAAGTATTTCCTTGTTCTTCTGGCTATCTGCCAGTCATGCAAGTTTTGCATTGGTTATTGTTTGCAGCATGTAATAATAGATATCCTGGAGGTATAATCATACAAAAACTTTCCACACCCATCCCAGCCAGTCTATTCACTGACTGGCATTATTGATGTTGCTACCCAAATTTTTTACCTATCTGATACATAGATATTTAGAACATGTGTTGGGGGAGGGGGGTTGTATTGATTCTTTATAATCACTTGACCTGTAACTAATTTTAATCTACTGATGATAAATCTACAGACCATATTGGAGGGTGGTATTACAGATCAAATCCGTGTGGCAGAGCTGATAACTCAAGATGTAAGTCATCTAAACTATGCCATGGCATGGTCTCAAGTATATATTTCTTTTTTTCTTTGCTGAACTTTTCTCCCAAGTCCCAACTCTTGTCTAAGATTGGAATTTCAGAGGGATGTTTTTGTGCTATTCCCAATTAATTGAAAAAAAAACTCCGTTTCTGTCTTCTGTTAATAACTTTCTGGGAGATTGCCTCCTAGCGATGTAGCATTGGCTTGTTTCAATTTTTGAAACATCACTCATGGTGCACAGATTGTACTGTATGCTGTGTATTATTTCCTGCTGAAAGTCCATCCTGACTACTTTGGTTGATTTCCTTCAAACATCCTGAAGTTTTAACTGTAACTTACAAGAAAGCGACATAAGGGCAAATACTTAGAAATGATGACACCATTTTTTATTTTTTTTTGATATGATCATTCTCGTGTGACATGAATTCTTGAACTTCTTGCAAATTCTTGCAGCGTGACTTTTTTCCAAAGCTAGTGGACATTTTCAGAATGTGCGAGGATATAGAGGACACTGATGATCTTCACATGATTTTCAAATTGGTCAAGGGAATCAGTAAGTACATATCGACATTAAAGCGTGTTTGCTGGATCTCTTTGGCTGGTACTTAATGTTGCTTTAATCTGCAGTATTGTTGAACAGTTCATCAATCTTTGACAAGATTTTCTCCGATGAGTATATCCTTGACATAATAGGCGCCCTTGAATGTATGTACTCTCCATTGTTTCTTCTTGTTCATCCTATTGTTTTTATCAGAGAGTTTTTATGTATCATCTGATTACACTAGAGTGCCTGAAAGGATGCTGCTTCCTTTCCTAACGAGTCATACTCTGTACAGATGACCCAGAGGTTCCAAGACCGCAAAAGCATCGTGCTTTTCTGAAGGATCATGTAGTTTTTAAAGAGGTATCAAATTTCTCTTGCATATGTTATCATGGTCGAAAACAAATGGTTATTTAATGTAAACCATGCCTCTCCACTTCCACAGGCAATTCCTATTAAAAATCTTTCTGTGGTTTCAAGGATACATCAGACTTACAGAATAGGCTACCTTAAGGTCAGTATGTCTATGCTATTGGTTGCTAACTCCTTTTTACCTCATTAGTATATGGCATTAATCTTTTTATTTGGCCTGTTCTTCCATTTGACCTTTTTCTAACATTCCAGGATGTTATATTACCACGAGTATTGGATGATGCCACTCTAGCAAGTCTCAACACAATGATACACACAAATAATGCATCTGTTAGTGATTTTGCCTTCCCTTAGTGTTGGTATTCTTATGAATTTCCTCTCTTTTGACACTTACGACATATTGGTCTGGTTGCAGGTTATTTCCTTACTCAAGGACGATACTCTCTTTATAAGAGAACTATTTGCTAAGATGAGATCACCCGATATTTCTATGGAGTCCAAGCGAGAATTGGTGAGACAACATTCTTTCTCGTGTGCTTTATCTACTGTTTTATGTACTCCCTCCATTTTTAATTTTGCATTAACCAATGCCATTTATATATAAGCCAACTCCTTGAAGTGCCAAATGGAAGTGAGTTAGGTGGTACAATTATTGTAGCTGACAGGCAAGATTTTTCCTTGCATGTTTAGAGATGGTTCCGATGTACAGCACTTGGCTTTGATTAAGATGCACATGATAGTTGTCTGAAACTGGGATTGTTTCTTGATTTGTGTTATATCAGGATAGCTGAATGAGCTGGGCTTTGTTCAAGATTTGCTGGATAAATTCTTGAAGTATATGATTTGTTAAATTTGGTTATCATTTGAGTCTAATTATTCTCCATAGGATTTTGGGCTGTTAGAAACGGTTTCTAATTGTCTTCAGGTAATTTGGATTGACACAAACAAACTTTAATGAGACATATCCCCAAGACTTTTGTATGTGGGTCCCATGCGTTGGCATCTTTCCAGACTTCATTTGTTGTCACAGATGCTATCTTGTCTTATTTTTGGATAATCTGGCACAAGCCAGCTTTAACTGCCTATATGCTGCAATTACTGGAATCTGGATTGATATTTAAGTATTTATTGCTTTGACTCTTATTTAGTGACAATGCTAACAAAGTTTTGATATTTGCAGGTTCTGTTCTTGCATGAGTTTTGCACTCTTAGTAAGAGTTTACCACTTGTTCAGCAGTTGCGACTATTTCGGTAGGTTCTTCATCGATTTCATTTTTCCCCCCCTTATGTTGTGCCCTTTGGCTAGACTGCAAAAGCGTAACTGAGCACTGCTGTTGTGTTGTCAGTTCTCCATATAATGGTGATTTAAGACATGGCTGTAGTCTATGTTTGTTAATAACTCAGAGATATTGGTTTTAGGACCTCTTTCAGTTGGCTACTTATGTGATTGTTGTGTCTTGTTGCGCACTACTTGCATTAAGAGGATGGAAATGGGGTAGGGTAGTCATGGAATGATGAAAATATCAGATGGAGTTGATCAACTGAATTTGGCCTGGTTCAGACCTTATAGTATTCACATTTTCAGCACTATACTGCTTTAAATATCCCTTGAATGCTGTACTGTTTCTGTTCATGTTAATTTCCTAATCAAATAGTGTCAAACCTAGCACTGGTCACAAAACCCGACACCCGACCCCGAACCCGAAAAACCTGAAACTCGAAAATTCGGCTGTAATATCGGGTTGTGAATCTATAAACCCGAAAATAGTTGGGGAAAAAAGGCCCGAACTACCTGAAATAGCAGCAGCCTAGCGTCCTCCACTTTTGGGCCAGCCCAAAGACTCCATGCCCTATACTATGCCACAACAAACCCTAGCCGCCACCAATAGCTTTTCCTGCCGCTGCCCCGCAGGCCTCACACGAACGGCCTTCATGTGCCGCACACTGCCTAGCTGCTCTCTGCCCCTCCCAATTTCCTGCCACCCCTCAGGTCTCTCCCTCTTCTACCAAGAGAGCGACGCACAGCGTTTCCTTCCTCGTGCGACGTCCGGTTGCCTTGCTCGCCCTAGAGAGCTGCCATCGCTTGGCATCTTCTCTCGCACGCCGCCGTCGCCTGACCATGCCCTTGCGTGCTGCCGCCGTCGCCTGACCACACCCTCGTGTGCTGCCGCCATAGCCAGGCCATTGTCCAGGCACCTCCCCTCACCTCCTAGCGCAGCGCGATCGCTGCTGCCCCCATCCCTCCTTGTGGAACGCCAGAGGAGGGCCTGAAACTCGGGTACTTCGGGGAATACCCAACCCGAAACCCGAAGTCTCATGCATTGAAGTGTCGGGTATTTCATTTTTTCGGCATGCTGTTGCCCCTGTGGACTCCATTTTCTTTAGCTGAAGGTATGTGTATGCCAACCACCAAGATTTGTGTACCATTCTATACGATTGCTGTGCTACGGCGGCAAGTGAGGGCGGAGGCATACCCTATTGGTTCCATGGCAACTTCGCCTGATGTTTGCAGCTATGGGAGAACAAACGAGAGCATAGCAGTGGCTTTCTCCTGGCCTACATTGGGTAGACTCCTGCTGATTAAGACCCCTCCACACCACAAAAGCTCTTATCTGTAATCACCCATAACCCACCATGTTCTGAAGAGATGGTTCAATGCAGTGGGACCATAAAAAAGTCTAAACTGTGAGTCGTGTCTTCACAGAAGCAACACATCCATCTGCTAGTCGAACCCTTTCATGGCAGGCAAATCTGCATGATAATGGATTGTCAAATGAAATCCACCACTTTCCCAGCAGCCAAAACTGCCACCACCCATTTAGATGAACCCATTGCTGTTTACACAGCCAGTTGCTAGTGCCGCCAGGCCCTCTTTTTTGCCACAGGTACTTTCTGAGCAGCAGTGAGGCTGACCGGGGAAACCTTGCCTGTCCTGTTCTTTCCTCCAACTTTTCTCCACAGATTTGGGAGCAGATGCAGATCATGAGAAGGAGCAAGGGGGTGAAAGGGGTCTTGGCCTAGTGGTTAAAACATCCGAGTAACACCTTTGAGGTCCTGGGTTCGACTCCTGGTGGGAGCGAATTTTCTAGGATTTACC
>LAPY01004974.1:6410-19213 GCA_000970635.1 Eragrostis tef | reverse complement strand
GTCGACAACGAGGCGCCTTTGGTGACTTCGGGAATCTCTAGATCTGCCGGGTGCTCAGTCCTTCGGAGGTGCTCATAGGGGTAGGGTTTGCGTACGTGTGTTCATAGGGGTGAGTGTGCGTGCGTGTTGTGAGCGTCTGCATTGTACTGTGTAATTCTCAAAAAAAAAAAAAAAAGAGAAGGAGCAAGGGGTGGTGGGCTAGCTAAGCAGCAGCGTGGGATGGTAACTAGAGAGAACACCAGACCTTGTCAATAGGTGGCAATGCATCTGACCTTTCATGAAGGAAGAGGATGAGACTGTGTGCGAGAAGCCGACACAATTTAAGGATCAGGTGGAATTTGAGTCTGTCCACGGCTTGAGAGGCCAACTCTGTACCTGATTATGAGAGAAGGGAAACTATATCTGATATTCACAATGAGAAACTTCGAAACCGATGAAGGTTGTATGTTTTATCTATGGGGCAATTGCAAAACAACCATCCTTTCAAATTCCAATTGTGTTTTCACCATCGGTTTTCAGATTTTGCGATTTTACCATCAGTTTTCGAAAAGCAATGGTGATCTTGCAAAATAGTTTTGCGATTTTACCATCAGTTTTCAAAAAATCAATGGCGATCTTGCAAAATCTGAAAGCAATCAATGGTGATCTTGCAAAATCTGAAAATTGATGGTGAAAACGCAATTAGAGCCTAGAATCATGGTTAAAATTCCAATTCATGAAACAAGATGATCCAAGCCTTATTGAAGGGGCAAAGACCGAGTAGTGGAAATTTAAAATGTTCGATTTTACAGTCGCTGCCTGATTTTCCTTGAAAAAGGGTGGGCCAAAACAAATTTTGAAGGCAATTTGCCCTAAACTTTCTGTGCTTGCCATAGCATATATATAAATATTCAATAGGGTTATGATGACAACTCATGGAACTTCCTGTGGCAGACTGCTTCCTCTCTAGGAAAAATAACATATTAGTAGTCCAAGGAAATTAACGTGAAACTTTATATTGTTATTGGGTTACAATATGCTATTTACCATGCGCTGTGTAGTGTAAGCATCACTGTTTCTACTCACGCATGGTTTTGATAACTAGGCTTAATTTTCACACTAGTTAGGCAAGGATTGTTGCGCTACGGCGGCAAGTGAGGGCGGAGGCATACCCTATTGGTTCCATGGCAACTTCGCCTGATGCTTGCAGCCATGGGAGAACAAACGAGAGCATAGCAACGGCTTTCTCCTGGCCTACATTGGGTGGTCTCCTGCTGATTAGGACCCCTCCACACCACAAAAGCTTTATCTGTAATCACCCACAACCCACCATGTTCTGAAGAAATGATTCAATGCAGTGCGACCATAGAAAAGCCTAAACTGTGATTCGTGCCCTCACATAAGCAACACATCCATCTGCCAGTCAAACCCTTTCATGGCAGGCAGATCTGCATGATAATGGATTGAGTCAATTGAAATCCACCACTTCCCCAGCAGCCAAAACTGCCACCACCCATTTAGATGAACCCATTGCTGTTTACACAGCCAGTTGCTAGTGCCGCCAGGCCCTCTTTTTTGCCACAGGTACTTTCTGAGCAGCAGTGAGGCTGACCGGGGAAACCTTGCCTGTCCTGTTCTTTCCTCCAACTTTTCTCCACAGATTTGGGAGCAGATGTAGATCATGAGAAGGAGCAAGGGGTGGCGGGCTAACTAAGAATCTGCATGGGATGGTAACTAGAGAGAACACCTAACCTTGTCAATAGGTGGCAATGCATCTGACCTTTCATGATGAGACTGTGTGCTAGAGGCCGGCACAATTTAAGGATCAGGTGGAATTTGAGTCTGTCCACGGCTTGAGAGGCCAACTCTGTACCTGATTATGAGAGAAGGGAAACTATATCTGATATTCACAATGAGAAACTTCGAAACCGATGAAGGTTGTATGTTTTATCTATGGGGCAATTGCAAAACAACCATCCTTTCAAATTCCAATTGTGTTTTCACCATCGGTTTTCAGATTTTGCGATTTTACCATCAGTTTTCGAAAAGCAATGGTGATCTTGCAAAATAGTTTTGCGATTTTACCATCAGTTTTCAAAAAATCAATGGCGATCTTGCAAAATCTGAAAGCAATCAATGGTGATCTTGCAAAATCTGAAAATTGATGGTGAAAACGCAATTAGAGCCTAGAATCATGGTTAAAATTCCAATTCATGAAACAAGATGATCCAAGCCTTATTGAAGGGGCAAAGACCGAGTAGTGGAAATTTAAAATGTTCGATTTTACAGTCGCTGCCTGATTTTCCTTGAAAAAGGGTGGGCCAAAACAAATTTTGAAGGCAATTTGCCCTAAACTTTCTGTGCTTGCCATAGCATATATATAAATATTCAATAGGGTTATGATGACAACTCATGGAACTTCCTGTGGCAGACTGCTTCCTCTCTAGGAAAAATAACATATTAGTAGTCCAAGGAAACTTAATGTGAAACTTTATATTGTTACAATATGCTATTTACCATGCGCTGTGTAGTGTAAGCATCACTGTTTCTACTCACGCATGGTTTTGATAACTAGGCTTAATTTTCACACTACTAAGTAATGCACTTTCACTATAATTTAGCTGTTTGTGTTTTGACCCTTCTGTGCTGTCTTCTTCTCAATTATAGCCTTTGATACCGGTGCTCCTGTGGTGGTGGTGCCATTGTTTTCACTGCATGGCAGTCCTATGCTTGCCTCACTATCATTTAACTTCTGGCTTCCTAAGGATATCATGTACTAGGTATATAGGGGGCTATCATTCAGACTTTCGCATGCTTCTTGCCTGTAATCTTGTCTCTTCCTGCATAGGCCCTGTTTGGCACAGCTTCTGCTTGTGCAACAAGCAGCTTATTTGAAAAGCTGGCGAAAATCAGCTTCTGCTTATTCCTGCTTTCTAGTTCATTCTCAGAATCTGCTTAACTAATAAGTTGCTGCAGAATGCTGGTGTTTGACACAACTTATTTCTGTGAAAAAGCTGAGAAATTAGCGTTGCCAAACAGGGCTATAATATGGTCATGCTTCTAATAGAATGCATACAGCTATCCAGTATGCTGTATGAATCAAGCTGTATCTGCTACTGTTTTTTTTAAGTTTTTTTTTAATTATAAGTGTGATGCTTTGTTTGGTTGTACAACTTGTTATGAGATGGTCACCAACTAACTACCTATTTTTCCTCAGGGATCTTTCAGGTGAAGGTGTCTTTGAAATAATTTCCGATGTGTTGCAGAGTCAAGATAGAAAAATTGTATCAGCTGGGTACTTGCCAAAGATTGTTAAACTACTCTGTTCTTTTTGGGTAGAGCACATTTTACAGTATTTCTGACACTCCTTTATTTGATGATTGCAGGACAGATATCCTTGTACTTTTTCTTAATCAGGATCCTAATCTATTGAGGTCATATATTGTCCAGCAAGAAGGGAATTCTCTTCTTGGCCTTCTGGTAAGTCAGCAAATTTGTAAGCTAAGTCAATAAGTACAAGCTTCATATCTTGTAATTTTGTTTCCCCTCTGTGGCATTTTGACTATCTGCAATCGTTTCGTTTTGCTAAAAAGGAGTACAAACTTTGCAGGTCTTATGACCTACAGCAGAGAATCCTTTTCTAAATGTAGGTGCACATGCATTTAAAAATTGAAACGTTATAATCTTTGAATAACAATTAGTGGTGCGATATGTAAGTTTTTGTCACGAACAGAAATAGATGGTCCTGAACCCAAGCGGCGCGACCTTGCCGGCGGTGTCGGTCGCACTACAAGGGCAGGGATAGAAGAGATACTAGAAACTCTTTGATATATTTCTTGCTTGCCTATTCACGTTGCCATGCCCTGCAATATATAGGAACGTGGCTTACAAATTTATTGGACTCCAGTTCTAACTCTATCTTATAATTCCTTAGTTAACTTAAACTCTAACTGGACTCACGGATGGACTTGCTTAAGGCCCATGACAGTTTTATGCTTAACATATGGTACCATTTTATCCCTTGTGAAAGTACTTTACCAGTTGCACTGAAAAACTTGGTTTTGAAGATCATGCTTGGTCAAACCGTGTGCTATATTTTGAAAAAAGGGGGGGGGGGGTACAGCCTATTATTCTTATGGATTTACTGTTCCAATGCTAAATATAAATTTTAACGCAAGTATAATAGCTATCATAACTATTGCATGCTTACAATCACTACAATTTCCAGGTTAAAGGCATGGTAACTGACTTCGGTGAGGAAATGCATTGTCAGTTTTTAGAAATCCTACGCATACTTATGGATACTTTCACCATGTCAGGAGCTCATGTAAGTAACTTTTCCACAAAGCGTTCAAAAGTTATGTGAAGTCTTCTTTGATGGCTTGCATTAAACAATAGGAGTGCAGTTGTACCTTGATTCACTCTTACAAATTTGGGTACATTTATTGTGTTTTTACAGTTTTGTACTCTTTCATCAACTTATATAAAATATTTACAAGTACTGCACTGCTGTACCATCATGGACCATGGTTCTGGAGTATTGGACCATAATCATCTCCCTAGATTTCCAACTTTGGGTATAAGTTTTATGACGTGAACTTAGCATTGGGCACCTGCTGTCTTCTTACGTGAAGGATACTGCTGTCTAACTTTGAAACACTATTCTTAGACTGTCTCTTATATGGGCTAAGAATTTATCATTGCTGCCCCGGTGCAACCTGCCCTTCTTATACATCCTCTGCGATTATTTTCATTACGTTTTGGAGCATTAGCCTTACTATCCTGCTAGACCGTGGTCCTTTTAGTGCATCTTGTTGTGTAGAAGTTGGATCAAAACATGTGAAATTTCACACTTCTTTGGGATCAGATTCAGCTGTAGTAATTAACTTTTCTTTTGCTGCTGCAGAGAGAAGTCATTATTGAAATTTTCTATGAAAGGCATCTTGACTATTTGGTTGATGTAATAGCATCCTCTTGTTCTCCGAGGAGTATTTCCCGAACAACATCTAACTCAGTCAGTGCTGGTAGAAATGCTGAAGTGCACCGAATCAAGCCTGAGATATTGCTAAATGTTTGTGAACTGCTGTGCTTTTGTGTAGTTCATCACCCCTACAGAATCAAGTATTGCTCCATGCAAATTTCTGCTGTTTACCATCATACTTCTCTATCTTATACATATGCTCAATTTTTTTATCATATATAATCTTGTAGGTGCAACTTTCTTATGAATAATGCTATAGAGAAAATCCTTATGTTGACTAGACGGAGGGAGAGATTTTTGGTTGTGGCAGCTGTTAGGTTTATGCGGACTATAATCTCCAGAAATGTAAGACCCTATTGAATTTGGCTATTATATTCAGAAGCATTTGTTTTCTAAAAGTTATCCGAAGCTTGATGTTCCCTTCCAAGTCATGCATCACTGGCACAATAGTGGGCAGTGTTGATGTATTCAATTACCCTGTTTAGTTTCTTGGACTGGCACTTGTCTTATGGTTTCTGAGATCTCATTCCCATACCTGAATGTTCCCAAGTGTATCATAAGTCTGATTGATCTAATGGCTTACATCACTTATGATGCGCTGATACATGTTTTCAATCAATGGACATGCTATTCTCCGGTGTTGCATTTTTCCTTTATGCACAACTGTTTCCCTGCTTAAAACTGCTTCTAGGTAGTATCTGCAGTATACCAGCTATTCTGATACATTCTGCATATGCCGCCTTTGTCTGATTTGAACCAAATCCCACAATTTTTAATTTGTTGATAACTTTATCTGCTTGATATTACCAGACTGAGAAATGTCTAGCAAACTAATGCTCATTACAAGTTGTAGAAGTACCTTATCATTTTTAAATCCAACAGTTGATATTTGTATGTTTTGTAGGACGAACATCTTGTACGGCATGTTGTCAAGTTCAACTTGTTGAAACCAATAATTGATGCCTTTGTTGAAAACGGGGACAGATATAATATGCTACACTCTGGTGTACTAGAATTGCTGGAGTACATACGCAAGGTACATGCTCAGAATGACTAGCTTGCTACTATGAAGTATTGCTTTTATGTGGTTACTACTATGAGTTCTTACTTATGGATAATTAATTACTGCAGGAAAATCTAAAATCTCTCGCCATCTATCTTATCGAGTCTTTTTCGGATCTACTTGCGAAGTTTGAACACTTTGGAAGCATTCAGGCCTTCAAACTCAAGTATCAACAGGTTGTTACATGCAATCTTCGGAGTTGAGCTTGTGATGATGATAATTATATTATTTCCATTACCAACCCAGTACCTTAATTTCTGCATATCATTTTGTCATTAGCGTTACTAAATGAGACGATCTCTATTTTGTTTCTTCGTTCTTCTGGCAAGTTCTTGGAGAGTGCTGAACCAGCGACAAGTGGTAACATGCCTGACACGAGAAAGAAGGCAGAAGAAAGAGGTCTTGAGAAGGAAGAGGAAGACTATTTCAATGAGGACAGGTTTGTTCTTTTGGTTATTGATTGCTTCATTGTATTTGCAATATATGATGACGACCGCGCATAAGTTTAAAATGTGTACTGTGAATTTGCATGCCGCATGACATTTTGTTCTTTTTAGTGATGAAGAAGATTCAGAAACTGGCCGGCGGGCTAAACATGTACAGAATCAACATAGTAAAGCTAAGGTAGCCAACGGAAGAGATGTTGATGACAGGTATTGTCCTCATACGTGAAATGATATGAATTTGAGCTCCTGGAGTGCTTTCATGATATGCCTGCTTGTTCTTGTTTATCTGCTTATGTTGCTTGCTTAACTAATCTTTTTTAACCCTCACCGTTTCAGGTCTCAACCTGCTGATCCTCAGATTTGCAGATCTAAATCAGCTGGACTTGTAGATTATGACGATGACGACGATGAAGATTTCAATCCACCGCCAAAGGAGCCTGATAGGCCCTCAGAAGATGATGAGCCCTTAAAAATATCCACAGTGCGGCGGAAGGTAACGAACACAGTGGATGGCAAACATGCAGACGGGGAGGTTCGCAAGAGACAAAAGATAGAAACCAGAATCACTTGTGCTAAAATTGCCGCTGTTACTAATATGGCTAGCAAACAAACGGACTTACAGAACAAGCACGCCCCCTGCTCACCTACCTCAAGTACACACAGTACTGAAGCCAATGGTGTTATGGGTGAGCATGGCACAAATTCTGAAGAGCATCATTCCCCAGAGAACACAGAAACTTTGAGGCAAACTAGTGGTGATTGTATAAATGATGCGAGTGGTATGTCTACTGAGAAGGCTGTAAATACCACCACAAAAGCGAGCGATTCAGAGCCTTATTCAGTGAGATGACAATTCATCAACAACATGATAGTCCCTGTTCTCAATCCATCAACGCTTGCCGACAGAGAGAACCTGGAACATGTTTGGTTCTAATGGCCGTGGTTTAGCAAGCTGGAAGCATGATTGGATGTGGCATAGGTCAGGTCTACTTTATATCTTAAGTTCCAGCTATGACTTATGATCCTGTAAGGTTAATTTTCCGCAAGGAAAGATGAACTGAGAATTGGAAAGTCTGTTGGCACAGCATTGAATGGGCTCCTGCTTCGCTAGCGTATTATATCTGTTTATGAGCTTCTCGAGGAGCCGTGAATATGTGCCCTTTTTTGCCATTATTTCTCTCTACAATCATTGACTGAGATGTTACCGTTGTAAAACAATTAGGAAAAGATAGCTTCGGGTGAGCAGTGTTTGGCCAGAGTTTGTGCTAACTTACCGTATACAATTGTAATTTGTTGATTCATGATTTTGGTGGACGTGCTACCTTGGATAAATAATCTATTCAAGTGATAGAATAATTTATGTAGAATGTATTTACCACGAAAAATGTGCTTGTTTATTTGAGACCTGTAGCAAGGTAACATTTCAAAAAGCATCTGGGTTATGCTTGTTGGGGCTATTCTGTATGTCTTGTTCTTGTTTTTGTAATCTTTTTAATGAGAAACAACTCTATTTTGTGAATGATATGATCCAGAGGAGCGCGGTCTGTTTTAACTTCGGTTTAACCTGCAGAAGCATTGAGTTGTCTGCAGCAGATGTTTCTTTTTGATTGAAAAATGATTGTAAGATCTTACTTTTTGTTAGTTGGGAAGGTGAACTAATAGAGTAATAGAATGCCTGTAACTCAAAACCGTGAGAATGGAGAACACAAATAACCTACCTTTTTTTTTTTGCGAAATTCCGTTACAGAATCTATTCAGCCAATGTCAGCTGTACGTCATTTAAGTTCGTTGACTGATTTTTCTTCGGGGTGAATTGCAGCATGCTCATCGCTCATCACGGTGTGTTTGGTTGGGGTAATAGATGAAAGGGAAGGGACGTGCTAAGTAGGAGTAGATGATGAAAGAGAAGGGGAGTAGTAGAAAAGAGAGTAGTACCCTCGAAAAAAAAGGAAAGGAAAGAGAGTTGTAGTTATGGCTGAGTTTATGGGTGAAGTTATTCCAATATATTCCCTTACTCGCTGTGCCTAGGCGGGTCAATCCGGCAACCTGCATCTCCACCGCTCGTGTCAATGCTGTATTCATAATTAAATCCACAAATCAGCGGTAGAATTTCTCAGAAAATAAAAAAATTCCAATAGGCAGTGTCCTATTGAAGTCACTCCCAGTCTCAACTCCACCTCTCTTTTAATTTCCCTTCATTTGCTATCACCTAATGCTCCTGCTAATATCTGACCTACTTAAATATGAGGCCTCCGTGGGCGGCGAAGAATGGCGCAAACACGAGGGACTCCACAGCCATGAGCTTGATCAAGATGTTGAGGGACGGTCCGGACGTGTCCTTGAGCGGGTCGCCAATGGTGTCGCCGATCACGGCGGCCTTGTGCGCGTCTGACCCCTTGGGCCCGAGGGACTTGGCGTGGTCAGACGCGCCTGCCTGTGGGTGGGAACGAAATGAGGAAAGCACACGTCATGTTACAGTGTGTTAAAAGGTAACGCAAAGGTAAATTTCGGTTAATTCTAAACTTCTGGAATTTCAAGGTTGAGATAGTGATCCCTGCGACGTGTTAAGAGAGCGAGTATATATACCTCGATATATTTCTTGGCATTGTCCCATGCTCCGCCACTGTTGGAAGAAGATATGGCGATCTACACAAGCAGGAGGAATAAAGTTAATCTAACATACTATGAGTACGACACAACAAAGCTACAAAAGACACACACACACCTGCACACCGGAGACCAGCGCGCCGGCGAGGAGCCCGGCGAGCGTGCGCACGCCGAAGAAGGTGCCGACGACGAGCGGCGCGAGCAGCACGAGCGCGCCGGGCGGCATCATCTCCCTGAGCGAGGCGTCGGTGGAGATCCTGACGCAGCGCGCGTAGTCCGGCGTGGCGCGCCCCTCCATGAGCCCCGGGATGGTGGCGAACTGCCGGCGCACCTCCTCCACCATCTTGGAGCCCCGTGGCGATGGTGCTCAGCATCCCCAGCGCCGCCATCGCCACGCCGTACATGGCGGCGAGGCGGAAGGAGGCGAAGATCGCCGCGGCGATGGCGAGGATGGGGATGATGACGGACTTGTAGCCCACCGCCAGGCCGAAGATGACGTTGGTCGCCGCGCCCGTGCGGCAGGAACGCGCCACGGAGCGGACCGGGGCGTAGGCGTTGCTGGTGAAGTACTCGGTCACGTAGCCGATGACCAGGCCCGCCCACAGACCCGCGTCCACGCACACCAACATGTGCCTGCGTATATTTGCGTTTGCGTTTGCGGCGGATTTGAAAAATAATCGAGATTTACTAAATGGAAATTTACAAAGACGTTATACTTTGGAGCACAAGCTTGCTTACCAGTTCTTGACGACCTTGACGTGGCCGAAGTCGAAGAGCGTGAACTGCTTGGGCAGCGCGAGGAACGTGACCCCCGCGACGGCGCCGGTCATGAGCACCGTGGAGACGAGGATCTGACGCTTAAGCGCCGGTCCCACCGCGGCGACGTCATCATCCCCTACGACGGCCACGTCAGTCGCCACCACCGTGGTCGCCACACATACCAGGATCCCCGCGGCGCTGACGAGCAGCGGGTACATCATGGCGGCGAAATCATGCTCCGCGCCGAACGACGAGATCGACGCGACGAACAGGGCCGCGCACGAGGCCTCCGCGTAGGACCCGAACAGGTCGGACCCCATCCCGGCGATGTCGCCCACGTTGTCGCCCACGTTGTCGGCGATCACGGCGGGGTTGCGCGGGTCGTCCTCGGGGATGTTCCGCTCCACCTTCCCGACGAGGTCGGCGCCGACGTCGGCGGCCTTGGTGTAGATCCCGCCGCCGACGCGGCCGAACAGCGCGACGGAGGAGCCGCCGAGGCCGTAGCCCGTGACGGACTCGTACAGCCCGCCCCAGTCGTCGCCGTAGTAGAGCCCGAAGAGGTTGACGGCGGCGTAGAGCACCGCGACGGGCCTCCAGCGTGGTCCGCGCGTTCGCGTACGTGGCCACGCGCATGCCCAGGTAGCCCGACACCGCGGAGGTGGCGGCGCCCAGGAGGAAGGCCACCGTGCTGAAGAAGGCGTTGGCCAGGGCGGGTTTGCAGGTGCGGCCCGGGGTGTACTGGCATGGACGGTCCTCCGTGCTGAAGCGGTGCACGGAGCCTAGGAAGAGGAAGATCACCACCGCGAAGATCGCCGTGAAGGCGGCCAGGTACTTGTACTGCGTGTACAGGAACGAGTTCGCACCTACGCACGTACAAGGTGATTTTAGTATAGCAATCCTCGTGAAAAACTTTCAGACATGAATTGATCCGTAAAAGGCAATTTTTGAACGGTAAAATCAACAGATTTCAAATCGATTAATTTGTTAACTGCCATAGGATTCAAAGAAAATAATTTCCCTTATTCTGTTGTGATTTTTTTTTTGCCTTACTCTGCATGCCTAGTGGCCTAGTGCAGAACCACAACTGCGCCTCCCACTTCCACAAAGATACTATTCTGTTTAGCAATGTCTTTGTTTACAAAACCCACCGTACAAAGACTCAGCCTATTGTGTTATAAAAGCTTAAACAGCCTATACATTGTAACGGCATGATTGGTAGTCTTATAATTGAGTTCGGGGGCAACTGGTGACTTTTCAATTCACATATTCTACATTCATGGAACCTAAGGTGTCAAATTTTATTGGAAGAGCTTCTTTTTTTTTCCATGTCAGAATTTCATTTCTAGCAACAGGGCAACAAATAAAAATCGTTTCTTAATAAACAATGCAATTAGAGACAGCGTCAAAGGCATGCCCATTGTACAAGCACGAACAGCAGGCCTTGCACGGCACTAATCAAGGCGACAAGGTCAAATGTCACGAAGCAGAGCTAAAATATTATATGAAGTAGTACTTCTTTGTTACGGAAACAGAGAGATCCACCAATCCTCTGAACGGGTAAAGAAAAATGCACAAGAGTACTCCACATGCCTTCTGTCCCTTTGTGCTGGGTCAACACTTGGAGCACCTTTTCTTAAGTTTGGAGCAAGTCTATCATCGACCCTGTACAGCTCGCATTGTCTTCGACTACATTGCATCATCGTTGACTTACAGCGTGGGAATCATACGAGCAGCATAAGTTACCGTTGGACTCGGGGAACGTCACATTGTATACTGTATAACAAAAGAAAAGAAAAACGGTGCAGCGATGTGATCTCTCGTTTCTCGAAATTTCACTATGATCTTTTGAAAAACAAGATGGACCAGAAATGGTACTTATTAGAGTTTTAAATTTTATCCATATGCATGCTTGTTATTATCAGAGTTCTAGTAATGAATAAGGTCAAAATTTGAATTTACGCTAAAGAGATCACCAAGAACAGGAGCTCCGGAATTCAAATGAAACAAGGAAAACAACCAGTATCAACCAAGAGAATGTACTCACCAACCGAAATGGCGCTCTGGATCTCGGCGCAGCGCGCCACGGCAATCACGCCGTCGCCCTCCTCCTCCTCCTCGTCGCGGTCGCCGCCCATGCCGACGTCCTCGTCATCGTCGCCCCCTCCGAAGACGGGGCCGCCGCGGTGGCCGTTGCTGGGCGGCGCGTAGGCGGAGACCTTGACCTTGGAGACGAGGAACCACTGCCACAGCGCGAAGGCGATGCCCACCGCCGCGCACGCCGGGATGGCCACGTCCGCCACCGCCGCCGCGACCATCTCGACCACCGCCGAGAGAATTCTCGCAACTTGCGAGCAAAGCAACGGGAGGAGAGGGAGAAGGAGATGGGCGGGAGGGCGCGCACAACCGCTCTGTTGCGAGGAACTGAATTGACCCACCACTGGGTCTTGTATATATGCGCCGGTCCGTCCGGCTGGTGCACGCGAATGACCACGCCCTGTATCCTTGGTAACATACATATATGCACATATATATACAAGTGAACGTTGACCACGAAATTCCTGTGCAGTGAGTTAGCTTAGCCGGGAGGCAATTAGCTTAGTTCGCGTGGTTAGGTTGGGGACTTCGGCGCGAAGGTGTGTACGGCGAAGGACTTCGCTTTGCTTCGTTTTCTTAAGTCACTGTTTCAAACTCGTGCCTATGTTTTGACCAAGCTTCGTCAATGCAGATTTGCTCCAGGTTTATTTGGGGGGCCACGTGCCTAGTTAGTTTTGCGGGGGGGGGGTGTTGTTATTGCGCAACAGGTCGCGGGCTCTCAGGCCGTCACATGCTTCTTCCTCCTTACATGATCGCCAACTGCCGTCCCCGACCCGTTGTGTCGCCCCCGCTACACGAGCCCCTCCCCTACCCACCACCATTTCGGCCGGCGGTGCCCTAGCCGTTTCGTCGCGCTGCACGCACCCGCTGCCTT
>LAPY01004973.1:10656-30113 GCA_000970635.1 Eragrostis tef | reverse complement strand
ATAAAAGATGAGATCAAGGGGGAGATTGTTAGGTTGATCTCTCTGCCCCTCAAGGCCCAAAGGCCTTGGGCTTGATCGCGCCCTGATCGGGGGCGCCCAGCCTATTCCATGCCTGGTGGGCCTCTGTCGCACTGCGCATATAAAGAGAGTGGTGGGGGCCGGGGTGCACGGTATGAGGTTCACCGCGCCGCCACACACCCCACCAGACACGCCTTACCGATCTAGGGTTTCGCGCAGCCAGCAACGGGAAGATCCGCCGCCGCCACGATGACTACCACGACTCCGAATGCCGACGCCAACGAGGAGCTCTCCGGCGCCACGGCGATGCCCACACCGACGCCGACCATCACCCCGTCAAGCTCGTCGCCGCCGCTCGCCTCAATGGCGGCACCCACACAGTCGTCGACCGACGGTACTACTCCCTCTCCCATTTCCCTAGCACGAGATCCAGCACCGAGCACCTTGTTCATGCCTAGATAGATATCAGGACTCTTCTTTGTCTACTGCTAGTTGATCACAGATCTATCATACACTCCCATGAGATATTGGAGACAAGCAAGGCATGCCAATGTTAACGTTTTCTTCCACACTAAAAAAACAAGTGCCTCAGAACCAACCATGATCTCACTCTTCACATTAGCTCCGATAGGCATGCCACAGTTTATCTGTCGCTCTCCAAAATTGTCAGCTCCAAGGACACATAAACTGCACCAGCAGCAATCATTGCCAGCTAATTTTAATTGCATCTGGTTAAACTTATGTAAATGTTATGTTTTTGGGCTTTCATATAAGCATATTCTGCTTCGATTATATACTCAAGCAGAGCGGGCAGGTCTTTGCTTTTCACCATATTTATTTCAAGCTGTTCAGTTGTGCTACCTTCCAACTTTAACGTTGAATACTCCATGAAGGCACCAAGAACTAATGTAAGAAAGCCTTAATTTTTCAGCAATTAAGAAGTCACTCTATATGGGGAAAGTTTAATTGAATGAACCAAATATGAAATTGTGGTTTGATGCTACCTTTTGCCTCATGCTTTGTTCAGGTTTTAAAGAAAATAATATTATTTTATTGCAAATACTGAAATATCGTGGTGTTTTACTGCAGAATACATATTTGCGGGTCTCCTTGCCCATTTCAACGAACCCAAAAATGCGATCATGATAAAGCCAAAAAGAATGCTCCTAAAAGTAATGATTAGGAATTTAGGGTTAAGATATATAGTCCATGTATTTTGCATGTGAACCAATGCATGATTTTTATGACAATTGATTCGTTTGTTCTTTAGAGTGACTAACCGAAATTCATTCCATTTTTGTGGGTGGAGCTCAGGTATCTCTCCTCCACTTAGAGCACTTGCAAGTACCTCTGTGCCCCCATTTCATTGAAATAATGTGAAGTTCTTATCGTGCCTTGTATCATTTGTTCCAAACTCTCCAAAGTAAATTGAACTGCTTGGTACAAATAGCTTAACAATCCTTTTAGTTAGTAAACAGAAACAAGTCAGCCAACAGAAGATTCACCCATAGTAAAATTTAAATATGTGCCTCAAAGCAAAACAGTGAAACAGAGATAGACTTGATCACTGTTCATGTTGGATGCTGGTCATGATGCTGACTGCTGAGGCATACAAATGCTCTATCTGCAAATTGCAAAACCCAGCCCACAAAATTTGGAGATCGTCACCATGCCAACACAGTAATCAGAAAAATAATTTTACCCCGTGTGTCCTCATAAAAAGATAGGTAATGTATCGAATAAACAAATAGTTTTATTTGTACTTAATTATTATGAAGTCACTAACGATTATTATTACTACAGAATGATTTCTACTATTGTCTTCGCATACTTTGATTTGTTAATTTTCCGTACATACCTAGAAATTAAAGGGGAGCATATAATCCTGAGACAAGCCTAAACACTGCTTGATCACCAATAATCCACAAGAAACTATTGTTTATGAAATACCAATACGGTTCAGGTACGAACATCAACGTATACATAAAAGCATAATAGTGATTATTATATACAACTGATTCTCCGTTTTGAATCAAGAGTGACACAACTGTTTTTCTTTGTCATTATGTTAACAATAGTGTTTCCAGCTTAAATAATCATCGTTACACAGATCAAGCACATATACATGTTTGTATAAAATACCTAGGAAGGATACTACCCTTGGCCATGTACATTTTCTATGTATACCCAAAGAAATATGGACCTTTAAAACTAATGTTTTCTTTGCATCTGTCTATATCACTCCAGAAACTCTCAGGGAGGATAACACAACAAAAATAATCCAAAGGATCATGAAGTATACAGATGTAGCCCAAGCCCATAGCCTAGGTCCCCCAAGCTCAGCGCCAATTATAACACGACGGAGAACTAAAATTGTGATACAGCCAAATGATGTTGCGAAGAAGACTAGAAGGGAGAAGCTGAGACCAGCAGCATTGTCTATGTACAGTGGTTCCTGGTAGACGAAGAAGTTGTATGCTGTGTTGATCAACCATGGAACACCGATACCAACATATATGTTTACCGAGTTGCTGCAAGAAAGTTTCATCTGTCAGTTTATTTAACAACCATTTGAGGAACTAAAACAATGAGAAAGGGAATGTGGAGAACTAATTTGAGAGGAAATGAGCACAATTAAACCTGCAGGTGATGTTGGCTATTGCAGAGTCTGCGGTGACTTGACGCTGGGCAGCAATCTTGCTCGCAATAAGATCTGGCCATGAGGTTCCAGCGGCCAGTGCTGTAAATGCTATAACAAAGGGACTTACTCCTGCACAAAATAGTGACTTTTCATGTCAGCAATGTGCAGTACCATGTTGGTGAGCAGATGAATACAAAACTTGTGGACTATGGCTAACCTGTGACACAGCTTATCTGATCAGTAAGCTTAGTAACGCCATAAGCAATACCACTTATTAAGGTCAGAGAGCAAATGAAAGCGACCCAGCCATGTGCAATATGATATGGGGGTACAAAAGCGAATAACAGTTTCCAAGGCGCAATGACCAAGTTCCAAAAGATTCTGATGAATCTCAAGCAGATGGAATCCATCTTCCTTGACTCAGGGCTCTCCAGCTATATGTTGACAAAATCAATTAGATTACCAGACAATGAAAGAAAATGTCAAATGATACAGAAGTGAACTGTTGCTTTTAAAAGTTAAAGTTGGTGCACTTTAACGCTGGTAAAATGACTATTTACTTCTCCAGGCAAAATGGGGAAGGTCAAATAAGTAGTTTTAGCATAAATGTGTTACCGAAGACAAATCTATATTGTTATAGCTATGTATCTAAAAGAATGTCTAGAGCATATTTCACAATCCTTGTGCCATTTTAGTTGTGTTGGCCGGATAAACATGCCTTCCAAGTTAGCCACATTTGTTTGATAATTGAAATGAGTGCTCTGAAACAATGTTTTAGCCAAATGCTAACAATAGCCAACAAAGAAAAAATATAGAATAAACACAAACAGAGCAACAGCAAACTAAATTACCGTTACAGCATCAATAAATTGTTGCCACCAAACGACAAGCCAGGATGTATCCTCTCGTGGGCTCTTCACAACATGATTCGGCATAGGCGATCCTTCCACATCCTTTTCTGGAACTTTAAGGTACTCTACATGGCCAAAGATTAAAAGGAATTAATTTAAAACAATAGTCAACAAATTTATTTAAATATCAATTTTCAGAAACAGCCCTGAATAGGCAGCAAGCATAAACCACGTACATCATAATATTCTCCATGAAAATAAACGTGACTCAAATTATGATATGACTACCATAATGCTAATTCACCCAAGAACTAATGTGAAAGTGAACCTCAGACGAAAACAATAACAATTCATACAAGACAAACTAGCACTTTAGTAAGTGCTTAACTTAACAAAATGAGAAAAGGATTCCCATTTCATTTGTCAAATCAATGAAACATAACAGAATATCAAAATAAGTGATTACAGGTACTTAAACAGTTCACCAAACTCTGGTTGCAATGACATTGTAATCCATTCATTGATACACTATAAATCAATCATTAACACATATAAACCAAAAACTAGAAAGTTCATACCTGCATTATGGTAGGAGTGCATCGAGAATATATCAGCAGTATCCTCATTCTGTACAGCACTTACAGGGAGTGTCTCACTAATCCCATCACAGTTGTCATAATCAACCAAAGCATCTTCTTCTGGAACCCAATCTTCAGGCCTCTCACCTCTCAAACTGATTTCAACAAATTGAACAAACATAAGTGATGTGCACACCATAACTTATACATGACAGTAGGAGAGGTCAGGGAAGAAACGATGTTCAGGGATCAAGATCATACAAAGGGATTGATACATATGGCCACCGCTTATCCTGTGCATATGCATGAAGCAGAAGCAATCCATACTGCAGGACTGTCAGCGATGCCTCCCAGAGGGTGATCACTTTAGGTGACCACACCTATTCACGGTGCAAAATACTCAGTATTAGCAATGGCGCTTGCATAGGAGGACAATGCATGGTGTGTGAAATATCAGAAGCTACTGGTGTCTTCTGAACATTTAGATTGGTTTATGAGAATGATGTTTAAATTCTTCATGAATATATTTTCATTATTAGAATTTCTAGGATTCATACAACAAAATAGTGTTGAAAGATATGTTTGAACATGTTTCAATCTACAAATTGTCACTTATTGTGAGTGAGCTACCGAGAAACTTTATATGACTTACCTCTAAAATAACATACAGCCAAATGTATGCCCAGAAAGACCAGAATAGCTCAACCAACCAAACACCCAAGTCCGAGATCTTTTTCTTAGAGCCCGCCCTTGGCATGATCACACAAACAGCATGGATGGGAAACATGTCGAACGCAGCAGAACCGACAAGGGTGCCCGGACCCAAACCTGCAAACGCCAAATATCAAGTCAGCTAGTGTTCTAGTACACCGACATAAATACTGCAAAAAGGTTTTCATCAGTTCAATTAATTACCATACCTCCTGCTGTCATCTGACCCAGATTCCGGAACGCGTCAATTGTGGCCAGCGAGATTTGGGGAAAGCTGGTACCAAAGGCAAGGAGAGCGATGTCGGCGATCGTATAGTTCCACACTTTCTCCTGCTTGACGACAGGCTCGTTCGTGTGAGGATCGATGGTCACCACCTCCCGGGAGTGCTTCATGATGCTCTCCATCGATTTGAAGAACCGGGCGGTGACCGCGGATAAACCGATGAAGCAGTAGGCGAGGGCGGCCATGTATATGAATGCACGTACGCCATTCGAAAGCAGGGTCTCGCCATGGAACAGGAGGTAACTATCACAGAGAGATGGAGGCTCAGAGCCAGCCATCAAAATGTTGGACATCAGACGAGAACCGCAGCCAAAAGATGACAACTTATATTCCTAGTTCCTGTTGCAGCACAAATGTCATCAGCAAGATATTGGGAAAAAAAAATGGTGCTCGTTAACCACAAGCAGCATATGGCCAAGGCGAAATCTGTGGATGCCACTGAGGACAGGGAGACGAGAACGCACCAATGGTAGCTTACTTGGCAAGACGGAAGGAGGCGAAGGCACCCAGGACTCGGTCGAGCCCATAATCAACCAAAGCATCTTCTTCTGGAACCCAATCTTCAGGCCTCTCACCTCTCAAACTGATTTCAACAAATTGAACAAACATAAGTGATGTGCACACCATAACTTATACATGACAGTAGGAGAGGTCAGGGAAGAAACGATGTTCAGGGATCAAGATCATACAAAGGGATTGATACATATGGCCACCGCTTATCCTGTGCATATGCATGAAGCAGAAGCAATCCATACTGCAGGACTGTCAGCGATGCCTCCCAGAGGGTGATCACTTTAGGTGACCACACCTATTCACGGTGCAAAATACTCAGTATTAGCAATGGCGCTTGCATAGGAGGACAATGCATGGTGTGTGAAATATCAGAAGCTACTGGTGTCTTCTGAACATTTAGATTGGTTTATGAGAATGATGTTTAAATTCTTCATGAATATATTTTCATTATTAGAATTTCTAGGATTCATACAACAAAATAGTGTTGAAAGATATGTTTGAACATGTTTCAATCTACAAATTGTCACTTATTGTGAGTGAGCTACCGAGAAACTTTATATGACTTACCTCTAAAATAACATACAGCCAAATGTATGCCCAGAAAGACCAGAATAGCTCAACCAACCAAACACCCAAGTCCGAGATCTTTTTCTTAGAGCCCGCCCTTGGCATGATCACACAAACAGCATGGATGGGAAACATGTCGAACGCAGCAGAACCGACAAGGGTGCCCGGACCCAAACCTGCAAACGCCAAATATCAAGTCAGCTAGTGTTCTAGTACACCGACATAAATACTGCAAAAAGGTTTTCATCAGTTCAATTAATTACCATACCTCCTGCTGTCATCTGACCCAGATTCCGGAACGCGTCAATTGTGGCCAGCGAGATTTGGGGAAAGCTGGTACCAAAGGCAAGGAGAGCGATGTCGGCGATCGTATAGTTCCACACTTTCTCCTGCTTGACGACAGGCTCGTTCGTGTGAGGATCGATGGTCACCACCTCCCGGGAGTGCTTCATGATGCTCTCCATCGATTTGAAGAACCGGGCGGTGACCGCGGATAAACCGATGAAGCAGTAGGCGAGGGCGGCCATGTATATGAATGCACGTACGCCATTCGAAAGCAGGGTCTCGCCATGGAACAGGAGGTAACTATCACAGAGAGATGGAGGCTCAGAGCCAGCCATCAAAATGTTGGACATCAGACGAGAACCGCAGCCAAAAGATGACAACTTATATTCCTAGTTCCTGTTGCAGCACAAATGTCATCAGCAAGATATTGGGAAAAAAAAATGGTGCTCGTTAACCACAAGCAGCATATGGCCAAGGCGAAATCTGTGGATGCCACTGAGGACAGGGAGACGAGAACGCACCAATGGTAGCTTACTTGGCAAGACGGAAGGAGGCGAAGGCACCCAGGACTCGGTCGAGCCGATCCTCCTCCAACACCGGCGCCGGCGGGGGCCGCGCCACTACTCCGAACAATCCAGCCGGACGAACAGAGCCTGCAGAACGGAGAGAAGGGGATCGTGATTGTTTTTTTCTTTTTCTCCCCATACGAAGTGGATGGAAGCCTCTTTCCATCCAGAAGTGCGGATCGAAAGCGCGCGAATTAGTCGGTAAAAATTGCATTTTTGAAGAATCGTGCCGGCGCGACGAGATCCTTCCCAACTTCTTGGCAGAGAAAATAATTTTAAAAAAAAGTACTTTGCGAAAAAGAAAAGGCAAAGATTTCCTCCCGGGTTCTTGGAGACGAGCACTGCACGAACCACCACACCACAAAAGCACCCAGCAATTCGCAGCGAGAGGTGGGATGCGCGATTACCTCGCCGGCGGAGAGAAGAATCACGAGGCCGGCGATGTGGGGCCAGCGCGCGATGCAGCAGCGACGGGACCGATGCAATGCGTGGGAAGGGGACTCGAGGATTCTGTTCTGAGCAGGCCCTGTTCTGAGACTTCTGAAATCGGTTGCAACAGAACCCTTGTTGGTGGCACACGCAGAACTTTTTGGTTTGTTTCTGCATTTGGATTTGGGAGGTTTTGTAATGTTTGTCTGTCTCCTCAGCCACAAGCACAGAAATTTGTACCCCACAGGATGGTGATTGGCAAAGGCTAATGCGAGATTTGTGCATGGGGTGGACTAGACTGTTCCTGTCGAGGGGCCTGAAATTATTGCATGGACGGAAAAGACTGGAAGCTACACGCAGCAGAAAAGTTCGCTGGCTTTACAGAATTAATGATTTGTGAAAACTTTTGCAAGAGCAAATTTACGATGATGGATGTGTTGTTTAATTTAAACTGATTTTTGGTCTAACCAAAGAAGCTAAATTGTGCTAAAACTTCCTCTTATACCCCCAAATTTAGGCAGAAATCAGAGTATGCAAAGATCGTTGATTCGCTGTCACTATCAGCTCTTGTGTACACCTGACTTCTCATGGCTCTAGATGGCCGAACGGGCGTGGAAGAAACAACACCAGATGCATGGTTAGGTGTCCGTTTCAGAATAGAATATACGGTGAAATTGAAAGGAGCTTTGTGGCATCCAAGGGTTTGGCGCCAACATCGACCTCCAGTAATCCATGCATGGAGTGGAGACGTGGGTTTCTTGCTAATAATGCAATTGGATTTGGATTTTTGTGATGCTGGCTCTTCAGCCACAAACGCCCAAAATTGTACCTCATGTGATAGAAAACGCTGGAAGCTAGAAAAATTATCTGGCTTTAGAGAATTAGTGATGCATGAAAACACTAAAAATTTAAGAGAGCAAATTTACCATGGTGAATCAGAGATAAATTGTTTCTTTTTTTTGCGAGGGTCAAAACTTTCTCTTCTATCTACAAATATTTTGGGAGTGTCTCCTTTCAATTAACTAATATTCCGCTTATCTCTCAATCAACAAAAATCAGTTCAGCTTCATGTAAAAAAGTTCCACATGTACATCTGGCAGGCTCCAGATTTAATGCATATGTTTCATCTTATAATAAGAAAAATATTTCATTTATAAGGAAAACAGGTCCACACATACAAACAAATTGTTCCATCTTTAAAATTGTTTCACATGCAAGTGACAAAGTTCCAGGAATTGTGAACGATATAACTAAAAGTTCCAACTTGAATAGAAAAGTTTATATATAAATTTGATTTGTTCAAAAAATATGACTTAGAGATATGCAAAATTTGTGACAACTGATGATGAGCAAATATGCATTTTTATTATGGGGTTGATAGGCACGTACACTCCGGTAACAGAATCAGAGAAAAAACATGCCCGCCTTTATCTTATCTCACTCAAAGTCTCACTCTTCAAGAGTATAAATTTAACGTCTTGTCAGAGTTTAAACACACGAATTGACGGAAACCGGATTACCCGCACACAAGTTTTCACTTTGACCTTTCGAGTCGCGCGCTAGTCACCATGTAAAATCTTGTGGTTCGGCATCAGCTCGTGTGTACATCCCTGACTTCTCATGGCTCTAGATGCTTAAACCGACGTGGAGCAAACAACACCAAATGTGATGCGTGTTTAGGTGTCCATATCAAAAATAATTTATGCGACAAAATTGAAAGGCTGGACTCCTACGTTCCGGATTGTGGCATCCGACGGTTTGACGCCAACAGTGACCACCAGTACGTGCCGGTTTATGTGCATGGAGAATGTTACGTACGTCTGATTTTGAGTCAATGGTTCAGCAGTTCAGCAATCAGCACAACGTTAACTATGTACCGGGAACAGTGCCAAGTACTACACAAGGATGTCACGTCAATCCGTGGAACTCGTGTCTTTTTTTATTTTGTTATTTCCCTTTCTAGTAACCGTGAATGACATGACGGTATCAAGAAATTAGTAACAATACTGCCGGTGTGTCAACGATCCAAGGTGACACCGTGACATTCACTGTAAAGAAAACAAACAATACGTACCTTTTGGTCTGTTTACGATATTTTCTTCCGATCGGCCGCGGAATTTGCCTAGCTAGTCATCCGATCGCTGGTCAGAATGCCGTCTATTTATATTTCTGTTAACAGATACAAAAATCAGTTCAGCTTCATGTAAAAAAGTTCCACATGTACATCTGGCAGGCTCCAGATTTAATGCATATGTTTCATCTTATAATAAGAAAAATATTTCATTTATAAGGAAAACAGGTCCACACATACAAACAAATTGTTCCATCTTTAAAATTGTTTCACATGCAAGTGACAAAGTTCCAGGAATTGTGAACGATATAACTAAAAGTTCCAACTTGAATAGAAAAGTTTATATATAAATTTGATTTGTTCAAAAAATATGACTTAGAGATATGCAAAATTTGTGACAACTGATGATGAGCAAATATGCATTTTTATTATGGGGTTGATAGGCACGTACACTCCGGTAACAGAATCAGAGAAAAAACATGCCCGCCTTTATCTTATCTCACTCAAAGTCTCACTCTTCAAGAGTATAAATTTAACGTCTTGTCAGAGTTTAAACACACGAATTGACGGAAACCGGATTACCCGCACACAAGTTTTCACTTTGACCTTTCGAGTCGCGCGCTAGTCACCATGTAAAATCTTGTGGTTCGGCATCAGCTCGTGTGTACATCCCTGACTTCTCATGGCTCTAGATGCTTAAACCGACGTGGAGCAAACAACACCAAATGTGATGCGTGTTTAGGTGTCCATATCAAAAATAATTTATGCGACAAAATTGAAAGGCTGGACCCCTACGTGCCGGTTTGTGGCACCGACGGTTTGACGCCAACAGTGACCACCAGTACGTGCCGGTTTATGTGCATGGAGAATGTTACGTACGTCTGATTTTGAGTCAATGGTTCAGCAGTTCAGCAATCAGCACAACGTTAACTATGTACCGGGAACAGTGCCAAGTACTACACAAGGATGTCACGTCAATCCGTGGAACTCGTGTCTTTTTTTATTTTGTTATTTCCCTTTCTAGTAACCGTGAATGACATGACGGTATCAAGAAATTAGTAACAATACTGCCGGTGTGTCAACGATCCAAGGTGACACCGTGACATTCACTGTAAAGAAAACAAACAATACGTACCTTTTGGTCTGTTTACGATATTTTCTTCCGATCGGCCGCGGAATTTGCCTAGCTAGTCATCCGATCGCTGGTCAGAATGCCGTCTATTTATATTTCTGTTAACAGATGAAGCAAACTAGAAAGTCTTTGGCAGCTGCTTGGAGGCCTCAATCTATGGGCATTCTGGTCATCAAAACCAGCTAGTAACAACATCTCCAAGAGACTCTATACCCACAGTGAAATGAAACTTCAATGATTGTTCATCATTTTTTTCACCATATATGCACCTCTCTTAAAGCATTTAACTATGCACCCACAATGCCAAAAACACAAGCTTAACAAGCCTCAAGAGACCACCCTTTGCCAAGCTCTAGCTCCGACACTGACCTCCATGTCTATCCACCCGCACTTAATTTGAACAACATAAATTTATTTTCTAGTAACACATTTACTACCTAAACCACTCCATATATTAATTGCAACGACTTTGTTTTGCTCCTCCTCCGTGCTGTTTTCTTTAGTTCCCCGTTCTCTTGTAATTGCTTCGTCTTCAGCATGATTGTAAGATCCACGGTGGTCCACTAAAATAAAAAGAAAAGCATGGCCATAAAAAAATCAGAGTTTGGTGGTTGATCTTGCACCAATTTTCGTTATCGTGCTTCTACTTATTGATTCTGATTCGTACATGAAACCTGTGGTCCCCTCGCTCTACTTGGTTTCTATCCATGCTCCATGGCCGACAATTTTCGTTAAATTTCAACTGTGTGTTATCAATCCATGTCGTGTTGACATGTCCATTATTCCTCAACACGGCACATCGATGTCCTCTCTCTTTTGTTTTTTCGCCGGCGATCGTGTTAACTACAGATCATGTTAACTACAGCACCGGTTATCCCTGGACGGACTCTGTGTCCTGGTAATTAAGCGGCTTGTGAGTTGTTTCCTTCTATTTTTTATGCGTAATATTAGTTGCGTGCCATTGATACAACAATAAAATACTGAACTCTCATGTTGTCCACTTCGGCGTGTCCATGATAGCCAGGTGCGTGAAAAGGGAAAAAGAACACTCATGTTGTCTCTAGTGCAGCATGTAACGTCAAAGAAGATAAGAAAAACAAAATACTACATCGGTCCCAGTGAAAGTAAAAAAGATTATTATACCTCTTAGTTTAGCTCAATCCACCAACTTCTTATGACCAAATTAATTACACAAAGAATTTCTTATCTCTCTAGAATATCTTACATTTGAGTAACCGTGAGAGTAGTAGTTACACGCGAAAATACTAATCAAGAGAGGAAAAAAAAGGTAAAACTGAAGAAAAGGAAATCTAAGTACTGCTCATGCGGGAAAGTGGGCTGAACCCAACTCAGCAGTTAGAATCCTACAATACTCAGCCCAGTACAGCCTAGAACTGCACAATAAGCCCACTGCAATTTCAGCCCATTAAAAGACGCGAGCACAAAACTCCAACCCAACCAGGGCAATATGAATTAATAATATTTTCCTATTTTAGTATGAACTATAGTTTTATGCGATTTACTTAAAAAATGAAACGATCATTTTATTATACAGTAAAAGTTCATTCTAAAACCCCCCAAAGCCCTCTCTTCTCCCACAGCCACAACCACACTCCCTTTCCCTCCGACCCAGATCGCGCGCCAATCTAGGGTTCCGCCGCCTCGCCGTCCTCCTCGTCGGCTCCGGATCGAGCGGGATGAAGCTCGCGGGGCTCAAGTCCGTGGAAGGAGCCCACGAGGAATCTGTCTGGGCGGCGACGTGGGCGCCCGCCGCGAACCACCGCCCCACGGCGCTTCTCCTCACCGGCGCGCTCGACGAGACCGTCCGCGTCTGGCGCCCTGACGACCTCGCCGCCGTGGGGACACCGGCCCGCGGCCACGCGCTCGGGGTCGTCTCGCTATCGGCGCATCCCGCGGGCGCGCTCGCCGCCGCGGTGTCGCTCGACAGCTATATCCGCGTCTTCGACGTCGACTCCGGCGCCTCCGTCGCCACGCTCGAGGCGCCGCCGTCCGAGGTCTGGGGCGTCCAGTTCCACCCCAAGGTCAGCGCTCATCTTCTCGGCCAGGACTAGGTTTATCTAGGAAAAAATGGCTGTCTTTTATTCGATTTTTGCTGTGATTTTAGTGGATTAGGTGGGAAAATACTGTGAATGTGTGAGATTTTAGCGAGTGGTGTGGAAATTTTAATTATTTTGAGTGTTAGAGTGCCGCAGAAGTGCTGTCCTGGTTTGGACTTTGGGAGTTTGGAGGTCTACCTAGGCTTTACAAACAAGTACACTAGTAGTTGGTGAGAATTTAATGGATAGAGTATTCCCCAGACGAACTGGTTGTTTTAGTAGGTTGCAGAGTAGGACGCCTTGAGACAAAGTTGCCCTTTTTTCTTGGAAAGAGAACAACTAGTATGCTTCAGAGTTTAAGAACATGGATTATATAGAATTACTCTAAACCGTTCTAATCCGCTATTGGTGTCTTCTGGTTGTGAAATGAGGAATGACATGTCTGTGCAGTTACTTGTTTGTTGCTTCATTGAGGGATATCTGATCCTTCAATTGTTTGTCTCTGCTCATGGACTCACGTGTTTGTTGGCTCAGTGTGACCTACTTCAACGTTCCTGCAGCTTTAGTAGCCGATGGTTGTTGTAGCAAACAATCACGCAATCCGTGTTCCTGCGTCCCAGTGGTAGCTTATCGGATTAGATTTTTGTATGGAAAACTGCATTTCAATTTCGACGAAGGTCTCAGTGTCTAACAAACTGATTGGTACATTAGTTGATGGATACCTCTACTACTGTGGGTTTTAGAGTTCATTTTGTCTTGTACACTGTTTTGAAGAATTCATTATAATTTAAAAATCTTATTGTGGGTTTCTTTAATTGGGTTCTTCATTTGATTTTGTTCAGTGGGTAGTATGTTTTTGCCACTTATGGATGGTATGTAACTAACTCTATAACCATTAGTTTTTCACCATTCAATTTGGTTACATGTCTTGGTGTGAATGGCTGTGCTACATTCTAGGTCGTTGGATTTTGTGTTATGATCATTTGACTTGTCCTAAACCTTGTCTGAGCTTTTTTTTTTTTGGGGCACTATGAGTATGCTTGCTGGTATTGGCCTAACTTGACTGCATATCCTTACAGCCATGAATCTGTTCCAGTTCAACATACTCTGGTTCATGATTTCACTATCGCTAAGTGGATACGCATGGTTTTCAAAGTTTGGTGGTAATTTTAGTAGATTTTACTGGAGTATACATGCAATGTGTGAGGTTTAGTGAAATGATGCGGTAACTTTGTTATTTGAGTATAAAATGCTGTAAAGTTGTACTGGTTTGATTTTGTTAGTTTTGTGATCTGTTGTTCTACCAGTGTACTAGATGTGAAATGAAAAACTATTGATTATTCCCAGTTTGGGCTGATCATTTTAGAATGTGGTGTGGAACTCATGAGATTCCCGTTTTTTTTTTAATCGAACACGCAGGAGAGCTGCATATCATTGCATTAATAGAAGAGAGTACACAAACACAAACACACACCCAAGTTTGAAAGATTTTACATTCACACCTTTTTAAATAAGAACTACCTGACCTCTATCTACCTGGTGATTAATCACCAACATCCCTACCATAGCCGGTCAGCAAGGAGAGAGCCTTATCTCTGGCCATGTCCCAAATCCGAGTTTCATCACCAGCCATTACCAAGACCGCGGAGAGGCTCGGAGAGAATTCCCAGTTTGGTGTGATTATTATAGTGTGTTGTAGTGTGGTATGCATCATGTTACCGAGTTATTAGTATTTTGGTTGTTGGATTAATTTAACTGTTCCAATCTGCCGTGGGATCTTGCTCATATCAGAACTTGGTTGTTAAATGAAGAAATGAGTTTGTCCGCTCGCTTGTTTTTTTGCTTTGCATATATGACCATAACTTGTTGGTTGCTGCTTATAAACTCTCTTGTTTTCTCCGTGTCACCAATACCTACTTAAAGTGGGTTCTAAATCATAGTTGGTTTTGCAAAGAGTCAAGTGGAGCACGGAACAGTTATAAATGTTGTTTGTAATGCATGTGAAGGCCTTTCTGTGGTAGCTTATTACTTTATTGTTTCATAGCTTCTTTCGTGTTTCAAAAGATATTGATGAATGCCTTTAATTATCTTAGTGAGTGAACTCAGTACTTTTGTTACTCTGGGATGTGGGATGGTATGCATGACGTAGTGGAGCTGTGTTCGGTTCATTTACCCGCTGTCATCTTGATGTGATTCGCCTTGCCATATTCTCCGTCGTAATTGAAATGTGTTGACCCTCTTGCTGGAACATTAAATCAATGCCTTCTTTGGCTATATCTGCATGCTGTATTGCTTTTAATGGTTATATTGTTCGACTTGACTGCATATTTATACATGCATGTCCAACGTAATCTGGTTCAAGTTTGCATGGTTGATAGTATATTCACATGATTTTGACATTTTCATAATTTTTTTCTTGCCTTTGGGGCTGTTTGTTGAATCTTTTGTTGCAACATCTCAATCAGCATTGATGAACAATATTAACATTAACCATATGCTCTTTTTGTGTAATTTCGAATAGCCCAGGTGGCTCAAAACTTAGAACTGATTTCCTGCTTTCTGTTAGCCTTGTTTTGTAATTTTGGATGTTCTTTACTCATTGTAGTTATTGACTGAATGGAGTCTTCTTAAAAAAGCTATAGCGCAGCTATAGCGGCGGCTATTACCAATAGCGGTTTGCAAAATAAAACAAACTTTTGACCAAAACATTAGTAAATTCGTCAATTTCAGATCGTTTTTCAAGCCATTATCTAAGCATACTAACATTCTAGCATGTATTTGCCTTCTTTATAGTGGGGAAACAGTCCACAAAATTTTAAAAACATGCGCAATTTGAACTATGAACAAGCAAATTCACCATCTCGCTTGACTTATGATTTACATAAGTTTATAAGTCAGTTATAGCGGATGTAGCAGATGAATTAGCGGTGCTATTTAACTCTGTAGCGGAGTTAGTGGCATTAGCGGTAATATTTGCAATATCGTCGCGGCACCTGTCTAAAAAAGCTATAGCGAAGCTATAGCGGGCTATTTGCAACTAAACTTTATGTTTACCTTCTCAGGGTAGTGCTCTTGCTGCAGCTGGTGGTGGCAGTGGGTCAGTGAAACTCTGGGACACGGAGAAGTGGCAACCAATTACCAGCCTTGCTGTCCCCCGTCCAGAGGGAGCTCGCCCGGATAAAACAGGCAGTGGCAAGTTTGTCCTTTCAGTTGCCTGGAGCCCTGATGGAAAGCTCTTGGCTTGTGGGTCCATGGATGGCACCATTGCTGTGTATGATGCAGTCCGCATGAAGTTCCTGCACCACCTGGAGGGCCACCACATGCCAGTGAGGTCCATGGTGTTCTCCCCAGTTGACCCACATGTGCTCTTCACCGCCTGTGATGACTGCCACATCCACATATATGATGCCAAGGAGAAGAGTCTCATCGGGGCCATGTCGGGCCACGCAAGCTGGGTGCTGAGCATCGACGTGAGCCCTGACGGCATGGCGGTAGCGACGGGCTCCAGCGACCGCACGGTCCGGCTTTGGGACATCAACACTAGGGCATCGGTCCAGACGATGAGCAACCACTCTGACCAGGTCTGGGCTGTGGCCTTCCGCCCACCTGGAGGGACGGGAGTCCGTGCAGGCCGGCTCGCCAGCGTGTCAGATGACAAGAGCATCTCCCTGTATGATTACTCGTAGTTCTCATACCCATTACAATGTTTCTGATGTAGTCTGTTTCGGAACAAGTGGTTTCCATTTGGGTGCGAAGATTGGAGGACTTTGTTGTACAATTCTAATTGAGCTCAAGTAAAGAAAGTTTAATATCTGTTATTGTTACATGGTTGTTAAGCTGCATACTCCATTTTATCTACAATGACAGATAGGATGTGGCAGTAGCGGTTCTTGTTGGTGACTAAGGCATGACAGTTTCGAATCATTGCCCCATCTTCCTCATTCTTGTGGTTATGTATATGCTATTGATATTTTCTTTCTTGAATTGATTGCTTTTGTACTTCAAATACACTGGAGATACCTGTATGAAATCAAGAAAGAGCGAGGATGCACGAATATTTCGTTACAAACCTCTGTTTTCTCCTCTATTTTAGTTAGATAACTATTGTTTCCTTTACAATCACATTTGTTCTTTCACTTGACTGATATTAACAGACTCCTACGTAAGCGGTTATGTACATGCTGTACTATTTTCTTTCTCGAAGTTTTTGGCTTTTGTATTTACAGTACACTGGAGATACCTGAATGAAATCAAGACAGAGCGAGGAGACTTGAATAAACCTCTGTTTTACCGTCAGGCGAAGCGGTAATTGAATTCGGAACGGATCTCCGCCGTGACTTGGTTAGGTCTTACCAACTCGAAGTCGGTCACGATCACTACACGTGTACATTAATTTGCTGGGCTCGGGCTCGACCGAATCGTCGAGTCCCGGAGATCGTAATCAGCCAGGCCAGCGCCATCACCGCGCGGCCGTCGCCGGAGGACGTCGATCACCGCCGTCACTCATATGCAGACAAGCGGCAGCACCGAGTCCAGCGAACCACCCGGACCGTTCCCTCCCTGGCTCTCTGTGACACCCGTGTCACTGAATACCAGCTCGTGCAAATAGCTTATACTGAACGGGAAGCAAGAGCAATTCGAATTCAAATTTAAAATCATTTATTCAAACAATGGTCAAATCCAAGCTTCTGAAAGAACTCAAGCTTTTAAATAACAACATGAGAAACGAAAAATACCAGTGAATGGACCTTCCAAAATAACGATTGTGGTGATTTTTTGGTGATTTTACAAATTCGTTTCTTCGCTCAAATAAATCCAAGAATATTAGAAAATACCCAAAGTTGACCAGCTTCAGTTTGCAATTTACTGGGAATCAAGATGTGTATGTTATACCACTTGATTCAGCATCTTTTGATTTACCATCCTGCAAAGTTTCATAATTTTTGGAGCTCGTTTGGTATTTTAAATAGCATGCACAAAATTGGGGAAAAACCAGAGTTTGATTAATTGGGAAAAAGAAAAGATCCGGCCGGACCCACTCGTCAGCCTCTCAGCTTCGTTCCGCCGGAGGTCACACGTCGCGTGGACGCCGATGTACGGCTTCGCCGCACCACCCACGTCGCTCATCGCCCTTTTTTCCCCTGCGCGGACGAGCCCTGAAGGCGCTGCTCCCATTTCCTCCCTCATTCCCTCGCCGACGGCCTCCAAACCCTAGCCGCTGCCCCATCGCCATCGCCGAGCTCGAGTTCAAGCGCTGTTCCGCCGCCGTCGCGTCAGTACCGACCAATCTATCCCCGAGCTCCGCGAGAACACTTTCCACCATACCGTGTCCACCATTGCCCTGTTTCCGAGCTGAGGATCTCGAATCGCGTCGTCTTCCCCAACGCCGACAACTCGCGCCCTGCCGCCTCGCCGTCGATTACTCCTGCTACGGTGAGCCTCGCCATGTTTTTCTCGAGCCTTGAGGTGCGCATCGACCTTGCGCACACTCCTAACCCCACCCTTATCCGTCACGCAGCTCGGACCGCCGGATTTCGACCTTTTCCCCTTCGTCGTCGTCGAGCCACCGCGCTCCTTGCTGAACCCCACCTTCCAAGCTCCTCGTCATCAACGCGTACCGTGCCGAGCTTTGAGGATCTGTGAGGAACATCCACGTGCAGATCTCGTCCACCCCCAAGCGCTATGTCGACCCCGCCACCCCGCCAAACCTCCGCCACCCGCCATTCCTCGTCGCCGACACTGTTCCGGCCTTCTCCTCGAGCAACCGTTCCTCAAGGTGAGACCGCCGTGCCTTCTTACCCCTCCCCGTGTCTTTATTTCCGCCCGAGGCCGCCGAAAACCCAACTCCGACGAGAGCGCCACCCATCGCCGGCGACAACTCCGGCCAACACAACCATGACTGCATAGTCTTGATCTCGTGTGGCTATGCGGGATCTAGAGCGCAGAACCATGTGGCCAAGCGTGTGGTCTAACCCCTGAGTGGCTGGATCCCGTGTGGCGCGAGGCAGATCCAGTGCGGCTCTATCTCTGTGGTCACCTTTGTGGCCTAGATATGATTGGTCGCGCCCATTTTGAATCCTTTTACGAATTAGTTAAATCGCCAGAAATTTTCTCTAGATTGTAAAATCATCAGAAAATGCATAATAAATCAAATACACCCCAGAAAAATATGAGAACACTTTTGTTGGACCCTTGTACTCAGATCTATCTAGCAAAAATGCCAAATCACACAAAATGTGTTTCCTGGATTCTGTAAAAATACATTTGTACAAATTTTGTTTAATTTATATTTATTTATCTATTGCTGAATAAATCATGAACTCTTCCATGTCTGTTAAGCTAATGCTAACACACTTACAGAACATTTTTCTACTACCACATCTTGTTTAATTATGTACTTATGATTTAAATTGTATTCTGCATTGTTTAAATCATTATAAATAATACAGAAGGAAATAAATCGTCAAACTTCACAGTAAATTACTTTCAGTGGCGTTGATCCTTAGAAAAATTCCACTGGAATAAATATAGGATTCCGAGTATCTTTTTTTCAACGAAGGAAATACTTCAGACAAAAGAAAGTTAATAGAGATAATTCATGTAAATCTTTGATAAATCCCTTCCTTAATACAGTGTAAACAACTGTCCCGTTAAGTAATTAAATCAGTCATGCATCATATTATTATTGCATCTAACTTGCCTTCATTCCTTGTCATGACGTATAGTGACAGAGACGACTCCGGAGCCCCTGGACT
>LAPY01004971.1:0-13180 GCA_000970635.1 Eragrostis tef | reverse complement strand
CCCCCCCCCCCCCCTGCCCCCCCCCCCCCCCCCCCCCCCCCACCCCTGCATTAGTCCATATTGCCCTACAAATCCACCTGCACATCTCAAACAAATATACCACACATTTTCAGCCTCTGTTCATGCATCCACCAGAGAGTCACTTCATACCATTTAGCCACCCATGGTTTGCGATTCCCATTTGCCATAACGTGAGGCCTAGCTTATCATGAGCAATCTGATAAGAGAAACAGTCAATAGTATTATACAAACGGAGTACCTTTTTTCTATCTGTATTGCACTAAAATCCTCAAATATTGACTAGTATTCAGTGTCAATATTATACTTGAAAATCCATCCATCTCCATTTATAGAGCGGTAGGTAGAAGATACATCATAATGTGAACTGCAACGTAGGGCGGGACGGCATTAGACAAAATGTATTTGATGGTGGTAGAAAAAACAACCATACGTATACTTATCAGGGTCAAAGTACGAAAGGATGGTAAATATTACTTCATTTTCTTAATAAACTACTGACAAGTATTATAGATTATGTAGTTGGTGATATTGTATGAATTACCACTTTAGTAATAATATCTGTAATAAACAATTGTCCAGATTGGTAGGAAGGTCCCTGATATAAAAGAAATGATTCCAAGCCCATTTTGTGTTTCCTTGGTACTGAATATCTTACTGCACAAAGTAAAACAAGTATAGCCCTGAAGAGCAACCAGAGCAACCTTCTTTTTTCTTTTCTCAATGTGGTACACCCAAGTAAATTTAATGATGCATCGCCTTTCTAACTTAGATAAAAACATATAGGATAGCAATAAGAGCTATACGACAGATATTTTTCTAACACGACATGGTTTACGAAGGTAAAAAACTGTAAACCTAATCAATAAGCTATACCGCATGGCATTTTACTCTATATCTCTAAATACTAGCTATCCTTGTTGAAAGTTAGTACTCCATCCATTCTTAAATATATGACGTTTTGGTCAGCAAATTCAGTTCAAATGGAACTAGATTATCTATCCTAAATGTCAATTATTAAGAAATGGAGGTAGTAATATCGTTTAGGCTTCCGTAGGGAATGTAAACTATTTATGAAAAAAATTTTCAGAATCACAGTAATAATAAGAAAATAAGTATTGCATAGCCTCGACCAAAATTCAGTATCTTGTTTGTTTTGGCCTTTTTGGTTGGGTCCTGCAGGTTTCATCTCTAGCCTACCCCAACTTGCTTGGGATAAAAAGGCTTTGTTGTTGTTGTTGTTGTTGTTGTATCCAGCATTAATCCAATTCCGATTCTGGAAGAGATAAACAGAAAAGGTCAATAGAACAATAGCAAAATTGTTATGACTGAGTCAGTTGATGCAAAGAAACAACTGAGACATGGTCAAAGAGAAGGATGGGCCGATTGAGAAATTCACGGAGTGTGCATCCATAGTTCTGGTATAATTATTTCTTCTGTCTTCAAACTAAATCAGCACATGTTATCTGGCATGTCAAACAAAAGATGAACGGGAATAATTATAACATGTTATGCAACAGATACCATGTCGTCAAGGTTTTTAAAAGAGAAAAAACATACACATTTTATTATAATTTAAGCTTCATGAGAATCAGTAATGTCAGTGATTGATCTGCGCAAAACAGATTTGTACATATGAAAAGCTGACATCAAAATGCATATGCTTCCAGACACAAAAGCTTACCTTCTAAGATGCTCATTATAGTTTCTTATGATAATAAGAATATATATTCCTATATATTAGGTATGATGATCAATGCTCTTACTAACATAAAGGTGATGAAATGAAGATTAAGTGCAACGATATCTCACAAGCACCACTTAAGTAAACAATTTAATTTAAGAACAGGAATAAATATAACCTAGATAATATTAACACATTCTCTAATCCCAGGATGTTCATGTCATCAATTGACCCCCAAACTATGGATTCAGATCCTCTTCTGTAATGGCTGATCAACACAGGGGAGCACTGTTTCAACAGTGAAAAGGGCCTTTAGCTACAGTTTCCCGCATTAGTTAATTGCTATTTACTATTGTAACAGCACTTTGGGTTATTAAAACGAAGGACATACTGTGTGGCAGCAATTATGGAGAGTTCGCTCTTAATCGGACAGCTAGGGAAGGGTTCAAATCCAGAGGACTGTTTATCCTCTGCATAGAGCACTCCACGGCAGAGGATCTGAATCCCTAAATTATGGTACGTATAGTGGAAATTGTAGGGAGGATGGGGAAGAAATGCCAGCAGTTGTGAGCTCAAGCGGATGCATTAATTCAGCATTGACTGTTCCTGGGGAACAGAATAGAAGGTATAACATTTGACTGTACTATAATTACCAAGTGAGGTTTAAGATCAATTTTGAAAAGGCAACAAACTTCTAGTGTGCTATCATTCAGCAATGCAATAGTGAACTAGCATTACTTGAAGGTAGTACACTTCATCTAGCTACCTGAGATCCTGCAACCCCCTCCCTATTCTTTGGATATGGAACCGCTTGGTTGCAGCATAGGAACATCAAACAGCAATGGTGAGTAAAAGGTAACATTTTGAACAATATATATGTGCAAAAGATCACAAGGTATTTGGCATGTTCCCACTATGGTCTAGTCGCTCACTCACTCTCTTACACGGAGAGACTTCTTTCATTGGCTGATAATATTAGTTTCTAACTTCTTATATGTTTTGAGGAGAATGGGATCAGTCTTATCAGACATATAATTTGGTCCACATACAGAAGACACAAGAACATGAGTGATTGCAATGTCCATTGAGCATTTCCTTTTTCAGGTTTCACAGCCCAAACTGGTGTACTTAGCATCTCGTTGGTAGTTTGATTTCAACATTTTGGTTCCATAACTCTCTTTCCAATCATGAAAACATAGGACATGAAATAATTTAATTATATTGTTCAACTCAGTGCTTAGGATTAGGATGCAATCTGATTCTCTAACTATAGGAATTTGTTCTGAAACACATGTATAAATAGATGTTTCTTTTCTCTCTCTCTCTCTCTCTCTCTTTTTTGACACGATAAATAGATGTTGCACCTTGCTAGCATTTGAGAATGCCCAAATACCGAGATCTCAGCTGTTGCACTATCAGATACTACTAATGGGACTGGACTGCATGTGAAATCTTTCTCCTGATTTCTTAGCAGACCCTTTTTCTATTGCTGACTGATTTGCTCAATTGGGAAAGCAGTTTTGTTCCTTCCGCTGTTAAACAGGCTTGAAAATCAAATGCAGCAATTTGATTCCTTCTATATCCATTATGTTGATTGTGGAAAACAATCAGTTACATGAATATGGAAAAAGAACAGCTGGTGTTTAGAATTTTCATCTGGAAGCCTGACATGTTACAAGATGGAATTTCTACTCATTATAAAGAAGTGTGAAAGTTTTACTGAACACTGAGAAAGCTAGACTGGATGCTGACATCTACCGTTTGCAAAATCTTATTAGTCAATATTTTTCTTAAATACAGTAAGGAGCAATTCAATTGAGTAAAAAGATGAACAGTGATAATTTGTTGTGACAACATAATGCAACATATACAGTGGATGCCAGCAAGAATCAAAACTTACAACTTAAATCATAACTTCATCTGCATGCATTATGCTACATCGTGTCCTCTACATGGTCATCAAGTGGGCGATGATCCGTGAAATACGTGGTCATCAAGTGGGCAATGACCAGTTGAAAGCAAAATGTACAGAAATGTTACTTTTCTCCTACCTGATCATCAAGTGGGCGATTACCAGTTGAAATTCATGGTCATCAAGTGGGCGATGACCAGTTGAAAGAAAAACGTACAACTAGCCGCTACAGCGGTGAGAGCACAGAAATATCTATTTTTCTCCTACGTGGTCATCAAGTGGGCGATGAACAATTGAAAGGAAAAGGTACAACCAGTGGAATGTCACAACAAAGAATGGACATGGAAGTAAGTTACTTTTCAGTCAATGCCGATGGCGTCAAGTATGCAGGAACAATTAACAAAAAAATATCATATGAGAGCATCCTTTTATCCACTCGTATTTTCCAGGATATCTGAAATATCAAACAACAAAGTTATAAAAGTAGTAACTTTTTATGAACTCGAGGATATTTTACAATAGAATAAAATCAAAAGCAGCATCCACATGCACACCCAACTGTGTCAAAATCTACTCAACAGGACAATTAATCCTAATAACTTGTACATGTGCAAGGAATATCAAATGAAATAAAGGGTGAAAGGTTAGCAATAATCGTAAATGCAAACCTTGCTAGAAATTCACAGCAAGCGGCATAACATCCCCGGCCAGGTTTAGCTTACGCAAGGTGTGGTATATGGTTAAACATAGACCAAACACCCGGTCCAAATCTATAACAGCAACTCGAAGGGTTGGTTCTCTTAAGGTGGCCTGCAACAGTTAACATGTACAAAAGTCATTTAACCTCCTCCAAAATAGTAAGTAAATATTCCCTAAAAAAAGCAAAAATAAATTCATAGCTGTTTCAATTACTGAGTAAGGAACCATGTTGCGATCACCTAAATGCCCTAAGATGTCTCTTGTGAAGATGATCATATAACCTACATTTCCAGCAACAAGTATAGCTCGCCTATAGCCAACATGAAAGGTAACACCTTCAAAAACTTTTGTCCAATCCTGGTTCACCACAACACGTGCAACACGGTAATCTCCCTTTTCCTCCATAACAGTATAGTCAACCTTATAAAAGTCATCTGTCAACTTTTGCTGAAATACCGTATGATCATTTGTCCTGGGTCTGGCTGCACAGTTAAAAGCGCATATTAGTACAGAATTAAAGTAGTAGCTAATCTTTGCGCAAAGAAAACTGCTCCATACCACTAACGCTACTGTGATTAACAAACTTTGTCGGAGCATGAGCATTGCTTAGGAATATCCTGAATGCCATTATGGCAGCATACTTTTCCTCTGCTGTCCAGAAAAATGGATGGGAAAGTGCTTCCTCAAGTTTGAACCTATAACGGTTTGATTTAAGATGAGCACAATTTTCTGAAAGAAATGAATACAGAATACAACAATGGTCACCTAGTGTTTTGTGCTTGTTCCATGAGGTCATATATTTCTTTGTACCCGCTGTTGGTAAACCTTTGGAAAATGTGGCCATTTGAGAAACTTTTTGAGCGTGCAACTTCGCAGGGGTGGCAACAGCAAAGCATGCAACTTCCACTGCTAACGGATGAAAGACTTGAGTTGGTACACCCTCGTCTCGGAGATACACCCTAAGATAAGGCTTAAGAACATTGGTCGCTCTAGGAGCCCTTTCAAGCAGAGGGATCATCATGGTCACCTGGCTCAAAAAAAAAAAATCAACACAGTTAAGAATGGGATCCATGAAATCAGCACTTATTTACCTTGTTCCCCCACTTCACTCCTAATAACCCAATAGCATCTAAGCTAGAAGCTATAGATGGGCAGAGCATCCTCAACCATGCTCTCATAAAAATTTCCTCACTACCGAATGCTAAAAACAGGCACATCTTATCTGAAATCTGAAATTGGCTGTAATACATAAGGACGGAGGCCAGTGGAGACGTTCCTTGATTGTTTTAATCACTCTATGTCTAGGCGTCCTGAAATTCAATCTCCCAATCATGGTACTCTAAGTTTCTAGCCTAGCTTAGCACAAGCATGCAACCGGCAGCGCCCACGGCCGCCAAATTGGCAGATCGGCGAGCCAACTAATATTTTCTACTGTAGCAATCGGCCACCCCGGTTGGAACCTTGCTAAAATGTGACACTTGTGACTGCAGGGGTAACTGACCAAAAGCAAGTGGTAATGGAGCAATTGGGCAGCTAGAAGTACTCAATAAGAAATGAATACAGAATACAACAATGGTCACCTAGTGTTTTGTGCTTGTTCCATGAGGTCATATATTTCTTTGTACCCGCTGTTGGTAAACCTTTGGAAAATGTGGCCATTTGAGAAACTTTTTGAGCGTGCAACTTCGCAGGGGTGGCAACAGCAAAGCATGCAACTTCCACTGCTAACGGATGAAAGACTTGAGTTGGTACACCCTCGTCTCGGAGATACACCCTAAGATAAGGCTTAAGAACATTGGTCGCTCTAGGAGCCCTTTCAAGCAGAGGGATCATCATGGTCACCTGGCTCAAAAAAAAAAAATCAACACAGTTAAGAATGGGATCCATGAAATCAGCACTTATTTACCTTGTTCCCCCACTTCACTCCTAATAACCCAATAGCATCTAAGCTAGAAGCTATAGATGGGCAGAGCATCCTCAACCATGCTCTCATAAAAATTTCCTCACTACCGAATGCTAAAAACAGGCACATCTTATCTGAAATCTGAAATTGGCTGTAATACATAAGGACGGAGGCCAGTGGAGACGTTCCTTGATTGTTTTAATCACTCTATGTCTAGGCGTCCTGAAATTCAATCTCCCAATCATGGTACTCTAAGTTTCTAGCCTAGCTTAGCACAAGCATGCAACCGGCAGCGCCCACGGCCGCCAAATTGGCAGATCGGCGAGCCAACTAATATTTTCTACTGTAGCAATCGGCCACCCCGGTTGGAACCTTGCTAAAATGTGACACTTGTGACTGCAGGGGTAACTGACCAAAAGCAAGTGGTAATGGAGCAATTGGGCAGCTAGAAGTACTCAATAAGTACAGCAGAATAACTCTGCAATAAATCAAACATACCATGTTTTTGAGGTTGCATCCAATGGTGACCTCTCCATATGAACTTTCCAATCTTGAGAGATAGCAATAAGGAGCATCACTTTCAAAGGACACATTTGGATTGGACCTCACCATCTTCTTTGTCTCCTCTGATATAGAAGGAACCTTCTCAATATCTTCAATTCTTACAGGTATCTTTGTGACACTAGCTCGCCAAGTAGCTCGTGATCTGTTCACTATCATCTGCAAATTATTTAAATAATATCATACCATGATACAAGGTAGGGCCGCTACAAAGCCTATGAAAAATGTGAGAGATACAAAAGAGGAAATAACTGCATCATTCTTGAAACACAGCAATTTTGAGATATTTCTAGTTTTTTGGGTTAATAACCGATTAACCAAAGCATTTGAAGCAATGTTCATTTTTCCTGCAACTTCCTATTTACGTATATCTTTCTTGAAGTTTTCCAAGGACATAAATTGTCTAGTTGTTCTGGACTTTGGTTTAACGCCAAAGCCCACTGCGCCAAAAGTTTGATAGAGTGCTTGATTTGTTTCAGCGCTCATGATTTGGATCGCCCAAGCCCTAGCATGTACCACATGCCGTGCTAGTTGATTTTTGTGCCCATGCATTGGCAAGATGGCAGCTGTGAAATCCATCGCCAAATCGTTGGCAGGGCAATTGGGCAAGAACAAAACATGCCCTCTATGCTTTCAAGCATTCAAACTGGGATTAGAAGTTTAAAGATAATTTCTGAAATCCTAAAGTTTATTCGAACTGGGATTAGAAGTTTAAAGATAATTTCTGAAATCCTAAAGTTTATTCGAACTGGGATTAGAAGTTTAAAGATAATTTCTGAAATCCTAAAGTTTATTCGAACTGGGATTAGAAGTTTAAAGATAATTTCTGAAATCCTAAAGTTTATTCGAACTGGGATTAGAAGTTTAAAGATAATTTCTGAAATCCTAAAGTTTATTCGAACTGGGATTAGAAGTTTAAAGATAATTTCTGAAATCCTAAAGTTTATTCGAACTGGGATTAGAAGTTTAAAGATAATTTCTGAAATCCTAAAGTTTTAAAATTATAAGAGCGGCATATAGTCTGGATAAATAGTGATTCATGAACCATGGTTCAATAACAATGCTGACGGAATAGATATTGCAGGAATAAAAGTGTTTTCATCTGATCTTGTTTAGGGTCATTTTTGTTCGAGGGTGATAGCGATTGCTGTATTGACAAGACATCCAGTGTGTTAATATCCCTATTAGACAGGTCTACCTTTCTTTTTTTTCTATGACATCATACAATGCACTAAAATCAGGATAGAAATATGAAGAGATTTAAATATGGCATCACCACATCAGATGTATTACTACATATTTCATATGAAAGTATACTGCCATACTGGTATAGAGTACTCGTGTCTAATCGAACAGTTTGGGTGCCGATGGTGACTGGGTGCACACACCGGTACACGGGTGTTTGCGATAGCTAACAGATCTCCAGTAACAGAAGAAATTCTGATACCTGGCTGGAGAACAGAGAGTTGGGTACTATGACAGGGAGCTTTTCTGGATTGATCAATGAAGTAGAAGTGAGTCCTATTTCAATCACCTTGCCTTCTGTTGAACCAGCCTACAATATAAAACTCCTTTGGTTATTATGAGTTTTAAATCGTAGATTTCAGAGAAAAATATACAAAGCTACAAAAGATAAGCAAGGTCAATCAAAACTCTGTACTTATAGTTGCCTGCAAGCACATGTTCCGTTAAAGAGCAGGGTATTGACTTGCAATTACAAATGATGCAATTACAAATGAACACAATCGTATTTCTTCTAAAATGTTCTCACCTTAACTACTGAAAACAGATGAAAGAATAAGAGCTAGAGAATGAAGAAAGCTTAGAACCACATATACATTTATAATGAATGAAACTAACAAAATCTAGCTGAAAGCAGAAATATATTGGGAAATGAGAAATAGTAATGAAACTATCAAGTATCAATATACAAAAAGCATATCGTATTCAAACAGAAAACACTTATACAACTGTTTGAACGACACCCCGATGGCTGTGTTCTTTTCTTTCTTCTTAGGACCCTTTAACAATAATCAATGGGTATCGTTAGATACCAGCCTTTCACTGTACATTGCTTTACTAACTGTAATGCTTCAACTTTTAAAAACTAAAAGCCTTCCTTTACAAGATGTTCCAAGCAAAATATGTATCTCTCATATAATATTAACTCCTAATAGCACTGAGAATCATGGCTAGTAATGCTTTGTCATCTTTTACAAGATTACAGTATATGTACCTGCTTGGAACCTCTAGGAGTAACTTAGGCATGTAATGGACGTCAAACATATGTTTAAAAGCATATCTATCATGAGCACCTTGATGTAGTCTCCAGCTACATGGATATTTTTAGCTGCGGTGTCCCTAGTTCGATTAAAATTTAATTTGATTGAATGGGTAGTTATGGTGAATAAGTGTCTGTAAGGCACCTTGATGTAGTCTCCAGCTACGAATGGCTTAGAAAACTGCAAGGAGAATCCACTGAGCATGTTGCCAAGAACATCTCTAGCAGCAAAAGCAGTAGCGACACCTATAGCATAAGCAACAGAAGACAAGTTCAAGAAATGAGAAACATCAGTACTCACATATTTATGTATGTTTCTTAGTTGAATGAAAGACAACTTGCATATTGTTACCAATTACCACAAAATTTAGCAGTAAGAAATTATCAAATTACCTCCCACACCACCAACTTAATATGGATTGAACGGCTACACCACAAGCTTCAGCAATACCCATTACACCTAGTCCAATCAATCCCAATGAAGAAACCTTGTCAAATGCTGACATCTTGTCACGATCCACACTTGAGGTCATAGCTTTAGCAATGAAGTTGGTTTTCCACCTATGAAGGAACCATACGAAAGAGAGAACAAGTGCACCCTTCGATGCCTGTGGGAGATAAGTTGATATGCTTGGTGCAATGAGTGTGGCCCTAAGAAAGAGAAACCACCATGAAAATGAGCATCCAGAATGGAAGATGATAAGAAACTAAGTCACATTGTGAACAGTCCATAGATAAAAATGTATTCTGTTCATTTGCAGTAAGTATAACCACCGACAAGGTAAGAATGCATTATACATTACGATGGAGGGTTACGATAATGAAGAAATATTGACAATTTGGAATGCATATTCTACTAGTTTGTATATCAAGTTCTTCAAAAATAAATAACTTGACTGAAGAAATAGAGCAACCACTGTAAGTGATCCAAAAATAAGATGGGAACTCGACAATGGATACGATCTAAAACACTTTCGCTGAAGATAATAGTCTTTAGCATTCCTAAGGACAGAAGAAAACAAATCTATCTGAAAGTAAAATAGAAACTTACATCTCTGAAAATGCCATGAATGTGATCAGATATTTTGCAGGATCCTCTAATGCACACCAGAGGCTAGTTTGGTATGAAAGATCATTCGTAGTTGAGTTGCCCCAAAGTGCTGCTATAGGACTTTGTGATGCGTACTTGTGAAGCCTCCTTAGAATGATAGGCATGACCCACCATGCCATCATTGTACCAAATAGTGTCCCACCAAGCGGAACAACTATCTTCTCAAGATGTGGATTTGCATCAAACAACTGCTGGACATGAGGCGTAATTGCATCAGTCAGCTCCTTAACTTTCTTGCCTGCATCAGTGGTAGCATCAATAGTAGACTTGCGAGCTTTATCCAAGATCTCAATCCAAGAACTCCCATCACCACCTGCACTGCCATGGTTCGAGCTTTCTGTGGAAGGAATATTAGAGACAGCACCCTGAGCAGCTTCTGCCTTGATTCCAGTGTCTGAGGAGTATGCACGGCTGGTGCCTGCAACATCCAAGAATCCTGGCAGCGCACTATATCTTGACTTTGAGGTAATCAACCAATTAGCATCCATACGAGATGAAAGGGGCGTTCCCTTGATCTTTGAAACCACCATGAAAATGAGCATCCAGAGCAGAAGATGATAAGAAACTAAGTCACATTGTGAACAGTCCATAGATAAAAATGTATTCTGTTCATTTGCAGTAAGTATAACCACCGACAAGGTAAGAATGCATTATACATTACGATGGAGGGTTACGATAATGAAGAAATATTGACAATTTGGAATGCATATTCTACTAGTTTGTATATCAAGTTCTTCAAAAATAAATAACTTGACTGAAGAAATAGAGCAACCACTGTAAGTGATCCAAAAATAAGATGGGAACTCGACAATGGATACGATCTAAAACACTTTCGCTGAAGATAATAGTCTTTAGCATTCCTAAGGACAGAAGAAAACAAATCTATCTGAAAGTAAAATAGAAACTTACATCTCTGAAAATGCCATGAATGTGATCAGATATTTTGCAGGATCCTCTAATGCACACCAGAGGCTAGTTTGGTATGAAAGATCATTCGTAGTTGAGTTGCCCCAAAGTGCTGCTATAGGACTTTGTGATGCGTACTTGTGAAGCCTCCTTAGAATGATAGGCATGACCCACCATGCCATCATTGTACCAAATAGTGTCCCACCAAGCGGAACAACTATCTTCTCAAGATGTGGATTTGCATCAAACAACTGCTGGACATGAGGCGTAATTGCATCAGTCAGCTCCTTAACTTTCTTGCCTGCATCAGTGGTAGCATCAATAGTAGACTTGCGAGCTTTATCCAAGATCTCAATCCAAGAACTCCCATCACCACCTGCACTGCCATGGTTCGAGCTTTCTGTGGAAGGAATATTAGAGACAGCACTCTGAGCAGCTTCTGCCTTGATTCCAGTGTCTGAGGAGTATGCACGGCTGGTGCCTGCAACATCCAAGAATCCTGGCAGCGCACTATATCTTGACTTTGAGGTAATCAACCAATTAGCATCCATACGAGATGAAAGGGGCGTTCCCTTGATCTTTGATACATCATGAACTGTGGAATAATGGTCCACTCCCTTAATCTGGTAAACAGCAGAAATGCCAGCTTTTCTTGAGTGCTTAGCACAGCTGCTTAACCACCTCGAGGAACCAGAAGATACACATGTGCCAACATATGCCTCCATTAGGCCCTGACTAGCGGCTGATTGACAAGACCGACGCAGAGCTGCTGCAATCCCTGACATCGTTAACTACTTCAATATCAGCTTTGATATGAAGTCCACACTCCACAGAAAGAGTTCTGAACAAACCAAGATGACTCGAGAATTTCTTGTCCTGAAACATAGAAACAATCAATTCTGCATGCTGACGATAAATATCACAACTGTACCAGTGATGAGCGACAGATAAAATAATATTCCTGTTTCACTAACCAGCTTAATTATCCACACATTGATACAAAGTTTAACCTCATTATCGTGCAGCATATAAACTAACTCTTAAGATGGACAAATCTGAAAGTCCTAACAGGGAAACTGCAGTTCCACTACACCATGGTGCCCAATGTGCCTGACAATAGTAAATGGGACGAACTAACCAACATCAAACGAAAAATGAAGCCATCAACTGTCCTTCAATCAGCCTCAGGAACTTGCCCCCCGATTCAAATACCTAAACTGTAGCAACAGATTCCACTATCTGCGCATAACAGTTCCATTCGACTTCTGAACTAGTACCCGAAATTCGTAGAAACAAAAAGATAACCACTCCGATTCCATTACAAGTTCCAAAATGAAACAGCATCCCACAAATAGTCATCAGCTCAGGCCCAACCTATAGAGCACCCAGTGCCCGTGGCAACACCACATCGCCGCTGAATACCACTAGCGCCCCAAAACTTCCCTATCAGAGCAACTAGGACTCATTGGCGCATCCAAAACTAGGTTAAGCAGCTAGGTGCATTGCAGGGTTTTCGGACCTAAGGCGTCAACCAATTTCGAAGAACCCAACCAAACCCTCCATGGAATGGATCGGATCAGCATCGCACGAGCAGCATACGAATCCGCAACAAACTAAAAGGAGCAGGGAGACGGAAACTTCGATTCGATCGAGAACAAAGCCAACTCGTAACACAATGGAATCCATCCATGGAAGCGAGGATTATTTCTTACCGGCAGCAGAAGAAACCAGTCAGCGTGGGCCGAGAGAGGAGCGGCGCTGTGGCGGAAGCGGCGGACTTGGGGGTGTGCTGGCGGCGACCCGGCCGATGATCTCGGCCACCTGCCCACCTCTGAGCACGCACCGCTGCCCCCTCCTACAAGGGGAGCTTACGGGTGTGATTGGTTGCCCTGCACCAGCTGGGCCAGCATGAGATTGGGAGCCAGGCTGAGAAAAGCCAGGTTCTAGTGATGCAACTCGCGATGTTTGGTTGATTTCACAAGTGAGCTCCATCAAGACTGTGATTGGATGACTGCGTGACGATGATAGTCCTACCCTGTACGCTTCGCACCGCGTGACTTTACCGTGCCGCCTCGTCGTGCAGGCTCACCGTGCCGCGCCTCCTC
>LAPY01004970.1:17183-32020 GCA_000970635.1 Eragrostis tef | reverse complement strand
CCGTAGTGTTTATTTGTATGTTACCTGCATGATGTATTGTCCGGAATAGCTTGTTGTCACTGCACAGCTTTGACCTGAAGCCAATAATGCCAAACCATATATTGTTGAACGTGATTTCCCGAACATATTCTGTACAATAGACACTTTATTATGTGTATAAAAAAGGAATGAAAAGTTGCATGAATGGTATTGTTTTTCGGCTAATTTCGTTTTATATTCGACTCTTATATGTTGGTTTCTTAATGTTATTAGTTTTATAGAACAAAATAAGAATAGTCAAAATTTTGATGTGCCATATAAAGAATAGGGAGTGTGGCTTTGTCATGCTGGAAAACGAATCTAAGAATGGAAGAGTAGACAATGGAGAAAACTGAAGAAAGGAATATGACGTCTGATTTATTTGGACATTGGTGAGGTCGACAAGCTAAATGGAATAGCACAAGCACTATACTAGGACCCCTGAGTTGGTTTTGATTCAAACTATTAACATATTTCATATCAGCATTATATAACTAGTAGCACTATCCTACAGGCACTACACAATGTTGAGGTTAGTACTAACCTTAAGTAAGGCAGATGTTGAATTCAACATCATGCCACTGCATGTGTTGATGTCATCAACTGACTGATTATCAGCACATATAGTCCCCGTAATTGACATAATGGCAACATTTACAAGGAGCACAAGGAACAAAGCAAATGCATTCTCAATCATGTAGAGTGCAGATGCATCCTGGATTGGAAAAGAAAAGCTCAATTGTAAGTGTGAAACACTTATGTTACCGTTATACACAAAGTAACATAAATAGGTGATAGTGGCTTCTAATTTAGTGCATAATTTGTTATGTTTTTGTTTGTACACCGATATTGAATTTAACCGGGGATGCATTACTTCACAAATAGCCAGCTTTTGCATTATTTTCCAATTTCCGCCTCTTGCTACAGGAAATTTAAATTTTGGATATGTTACAAGAATAATAATATAATGCACGATCGCGTCAAATTCATACTTATGAATTGGTCATTTACCTTGACTCCTTTGGGTGAAGATGATATTTTTCTTGATAGCACTAGTGAGGAGTGTAGGAAGAGATTATGCCTGCAGTTAAATTAGAAGTAGTGAGAGGTACAGTTTTAATATTACACAACAAGAGGTTAATTTCAAATTACAGATATTTACGGTACAACAAGGGCACTAAATAGTGCAACTGCATCTGATGTAGCATAACCTCCCCGTAATCTTGGAATAAATAATCCCTCAATTACCTCACCCATAGGTGGGTTGGTACTGTTCAGTTCTACAAAGAAGCAAGCAGCCATGACAAGCATAAAAATAACTCCAATGAGCTCCATTTTCCGAGCCTTTAAGAAAAAATTAGTGCACACGTCAGTTTATATGCCAATAGAACATGAGGTACATAATGTTTCTTTTTATCATATAAATTACTATTTAGGTGTGAGGTGTTTATTGAGTGTTGTGTTATTCATTCCCATATATCATATCTCTGAATTATTAAGATATGTAAAGGTGAAGTGATGAGAATACCTGTTCTTTTATTTCTGTGAAAATATACATATGTATATGATGCTAAGTGTGACAAATAAAGGTTAATGATTGCATCTCCTATCTTATGATGAGATGGCAAGCTTACCCCATAGGATTGTAAACCCAGAAGGAGGAAAGTGGTTGCTCCACAAATCATAGCACCAGCCCAAAATGGGATGTGGAGCAGCATGTTGTATGCCAAAGCAGTTCCTAAAACTACAGATAATAGAAATGAAAGTGGTTGAAGTGATTAGAAGCATTCAAGTAGTCAATACAAAGAAAAAAGTAGATAGGTACTATTGCAAATTATTTTGCATTAAGAAAATGACATAATTGATATCATATTGTTGGGTTTGGGGATGTTATTTTCCATTGTAGCACGGTACCTTGAATTTTCTTGGGGTCCCTTAGAGAAAATTTGATATATAGATTTTTTTTTAACCTTTATCAAAAAGCAGCACACTTCACGACAATTTACTAAAACTATACTCTTTGGCAAACACTATCAACATTTATGTAAACTGTGCATTTGTATTGATCATTACTGGCAATATAATTGTGCTAATAAGTATATTTCCTGACTTTACGCCTTATATTGTTTTATTAAATGTTCTCATTATAAGTCAGTCCAATGTTTTGTACTCACCACAATCAAAGGTTACAGGTACACCTTCAACAATAATATATGAAAAAAAAATCCATCTCAAAAAATATGTATGAAATAAAAAAGAACTTAGAATTACCACTGGGCAAAGCCTGTGGATGCGTTCATCGCATTGTATGGAAAACTTAATCTTGTTCCTTTTTGAATAGCTTATGTGAAACCTTAACATAATAGACATCATCATATGAGTTTGAACACACTAAGAATCTATATTCAATTTTTTTTCATACTATGAAGAAGTTGATGCGCATGAGTCAAAAAGGGCAAACAACACCTTGCAGATTAACGTTTGGAATCAATAGGAAATCATCCTAAATTCACCACATCTGGTTTTGTAAGTGCACATTTTGTCAGAGAATACTTCATTATAGTACGAACAAGTAATTGTCTTAAATGTTTCATGTATATTCAAAGCAACCAAATGCAGGGATAAATGTATTGAAAAAAGGATAAATGAACAGGAACATAATACCTCCTGGTATAGTGGCGGCAATCACACCAACCTCGGCAAGCAACCAAAGGCCATACTTGACATACTTTGGGTATTCACACATACAAAGCTCAGCAAGATGCCGTCCTGAATTACATATAATATGTTGCATATGAAATCACACATTAGTCATGGCTCCGCAACATGTTCAAATGGTTGAAATGTTTCCAATTTGTGAATTCATAAAAAAGGAACTAGGAGTGAACCACCAAAAAGAGCTTATTGGTCCATATATCTTCTTAAGTGCACAAAGCTCGTGTTTTTTTAAATCACTTCCATTGACTACGCCCAACCACCTAGATAATGCACACATCGTATAGCATTGGATTGTAAATTACTTTGAATGGCGTGACATGAAATATTTTCTATAAATCAACAAAAGTGAGCAAGAAGGGTGACTGGTTATGAATAAACAAGCAGCTTTCATGGAACATGGGGATGCAACTTCTTGGGCACTGACAAGAAATACTAGTTTCAGTACAAAAAATATTTCTGGTAAATATAGGAAACCCAAATGCTGTTGTGCTTCATAAGTTTATGAACACTTCAGGCCTTGGGTTATCTAAGTAGACACTGTGGTAAGAATTTTTTCTCAACTCCCATTCAAACAATGCTCTTGAGCAATACACTTAATTAGATTCAAAATGTTTGCTATCACAAAAACTAGAAGCCATATCACTTGTCAAATTCCTATCAGAAAGATTGCTCATTAGCTCAAAAATAGCACAACCCTTAAGATACATAAATGATTCTAGTTGTAGAGAGCAACTTCCAACATATATCTGCATCAACAACTTTCAAATAAGAGTAGTTTCACCTGTGATGATGCCCAGTTTTGCTGCCAATGACTGTATCATCAATACGAAAATGAACCCAAAGAGGAGAACCCATAACAACTGCAAGGTTTCACATGTTAGAATGTATTTTTATATGAAGGATAAGATTTATCTAAATACTTATAAATATTATATGTTAAACTAAAAACCTAACCATTGGAAGAAAATTTCGATCTTTACCTCATATTTGTGACTTGCTCCAGCCTGCAAATCAGTCTGCACTGTTCCAAACATAGCACTAATCAAAACAGAAATACTGATATGGAAAATAATTATGCTGTAGGAATTCCACCCTCTGTTTGAGAATACTCTAGTAGCTCTTTGCAAGATTTCAGTTCCCCATTAAAAATGACAATGTAGTATTCATGAGACATAGTCAAAGTAAAAGAGAAAAGAAAGATAGAAACATAAGAGTGACCTGGAATTAATTGCATATTAAGAAATTTCATCCAATATTAATGGGAAAAAGTTTGTTATCGTGTTTTATGCTGACAGAAGACAGATGGATGGTCTTACCATTGCTAGGGTCAAGATAAGCCAAAGAAATAAGAAAACCAGGTCCAGCGTGTGTTAGAAACCTTTTCCACGCTGGTCTCTGCAGAAAACACATTGATCAGTAATGTTAGTCTCTTCTATGTAAACTGTTTTTTGCGGGTAATCTTCTATGTAAACGGATCAGCAAAATAGCATTTCATGTTTAGAATGGCAAACCTATACTTGCAAGGCTTTAAATGGAGCTATAAATTAGCCAGACCAAATGGCTACTGAAAGGCACCACATGCACCTTATCATCCTTAAGGAGAATGTGAAAATTCGGCATCCCAAATTGCAGAATCTCTCCTTCCTAGACTAAGTGCAAAAGGAAGAAGGGCATGCATGCCGGTTGGCAGACGGGGCTAAAATATATCACCAACTTGAGATCATATTTTGACAACTAGTGTTTTGCCGGAGTATTCTAGAGAACATTTAATTCTACTATTCTATAACATTTATTGACATCACGCTGATCTCTGCCATACTGGCTTGATGCACGAGCATCTCTAACATTAATTTATGTGCCCGAAGCTCGGTGTTTTTCTCAAATTTTCAATGGGTATAGGAGCAAGTCAAGGCTATTAAGCAAGATGCAGTAACCACTAATTTATGTACCCCATGCTTCTGTACAATTGTATATGAAGGTAGGGCTCATGAAACCTTAACCCACTTGTACCAATTGTAAAGTGGATATAAATCATATAGTGAATTATAAAGCTCACAAGGACCTCGCTGAAGCAATAAGCCCTATAGATGCATCAAGCTTGGCCTTACAAAGACGTACAATACTCTTGCTAGCAGCACAAAAATCCTGTATGCGTCTAGCTTCAAGGGCTCCAGCAATTAATCCAGGTACGCAACAACCACAGTTGACTATAGAATGTGAAAAATCCGATTGCTAACCACAAAAGTTATTATTCCTATCTCGTCTACGCAATCAGCTGAACCAGACGGGTACAGCAGCCGGAGAGCGAGGGAGAAGGGAGAAGCGAACCTGCAGGAGCTCGTCTTCCACGTCGTCCTGTTGCCCCGACGAAGAAGCCTCGCCACCCACCGTAGCGGGCACCATCTCTATCTCGATCTCGCTGCCGCCGCCAATCCCAACGGCCGCCACCCTCCCACTCCGCTGCCCTTCTATGTCGATCTTTCTCCCGGCCTCCTCCATGGGAGCTCTGCTGCGCCTTCGAGGCGGACCAAGCCGCAACTCGGAATGCAAGTCAACTCTCACCGTGTCCCTTTCACATGCAGTTGCATATCTCTTTATATTTCGATATCGATTCTGGTTGCGACGCGAGCATCGAAGGGAAAAAAGTCGTCGCTGTGCGGGTACCCACAGGCGTACGGTGCTCACCTAACCTCTAGTTTAATGGCTTCTTATTTGTGGCCACACGACTCTACGTGTACGGCATTGGGCCAGTTGCTTGCCCTCTGGTGCAGTACCAACGGTACGGATGGATGGGGTGCCCTGCCGACTGCCGAGAGCGACGGGGGCGTGTCTGCCAACTCGATCAGCTGACCAGGCAGCACGTTGAGCCGCTTGCGGTGTGCCAGGCTTTCACATCTCGATCTCGATAGCAGAAATGGTTTCCGGAACCGCCGCCGGGGTACGCGTGCCCCATGGTGGGTGCGCCTGCCGTACCACGGGTAGCTACAATTTGGAGTACGGAGGGTGAAGTTGTCGGGGCCTCTCATGTCACGTTTTGCCCTGACACTACTCGGGCAAACGACGAAGAACGGATTTTCATAACAAGGATGTTTGAGAACAATCCCAAAACTCAAAAGGAAGAAAATTTTTACATTGTTTATATAGAAATGGCACAAGTTGTCCTCAAACTAGTAGAGCGAGCTTGTTAGGTTCTTTATGGTGAAACCATCACACTCGGATTCAAATCCTAAACTTGGCACAGGTGTTACACATTTACGACTATTTGTTCTTTCAATGGGAATAGTGTGTATTTGTAAGTGACTGTATGATTCAAAAAAAGAAAAAAAAAAGTCCTCAAACCAAATAAGACGAATGCGAGGTTGCAAAGCCAAGATGTGAGCTAGATGATGTGCCTTCGCGATTTCTACATGCCAAACGGGAAGAGAAAGGTCCGCAGCTGCTGTAGTCGGTTGAAGTAGGAGTTGAGAGATTTTGGGATCATTTTGTCCAAACGAGCCACCAGAGTCAGCCACGAATATTAAAATATTTTCTGAACTCTTTATCTTTAGCTGTCTGATATTTGCTTGCTTTCAAAGTGAGGTGGGTAAAAAATATGCAGTACAAGTACAACAGGGTAAAACTCTTGGTCAATTTGATTTTAGCAACATGGATTAGGACAATATCAAAATCATCAAAAGTCGGGCAAAAATGCCAAATAACCGAGTGGCCTATGTTGATCAACATAACTGAGCGGAATGTATAATGTGGTACTCACAAGAAAATATTTGAAACGGTTAAATAGAACACTATCGGAACACACATAAGTGACTCAAATCCCAACACTAATCAGTGACAGGGAGTGAGCAGCCATCACGTTCTGTAAATACCTTGAGACCAAATACCTACCCCCAGCACATTTCTACTTATAAAAATATGTCGCACAGCCAAAAGCCGGATAAGTTTCAAGTCTGAATTTGCTTTTTTTTTAACGCCACCCGATGATCACTAGTCCTAACATGTTTGGCTAGAATTGATCACAATAACTAACAGATACATACACCTGTGATCATTGTAACAAGCATTCTATCAGAAAGCCAGATGTTTACAGCCAACTTATCTCAAATTCTACAGAAAGCTTACTAATATACAAGATTGTATAAAAGTACGTGCTGTAAATACGATTCAAATCATTGTCCCTCCAGCACCCCTGAGAAAAGCCTAGAAAAGAAAGCCAATGTCTAAGAACAAGTAATAATGGGTTACGAAGACATGTGAACCATTTGATTCTATAAAAGAGTGAATTACCAGCTTAGTTGCTTTAACGGACTGACTCTGTCTTTCCATCTTTTCGCGTTTGCACTCACCACACCAGCTAGAAAAATCCTTCTGGTATTTCTTCATCTCCCTGAATACAGAGCTGTACATAGGAAGCACACATTTAGCTCCAGCATTTGACAGGCCCTTATATTAAGAGTAACTCAATCCAGATACAATTTTACATGTCAAAGACACTTTATGCAAACACTTCAGTTTGGGGTTCTCATTCAGATAATTATCTGGAATGTCCTTTGATCAGCTACTCTCTCTTTTATAGGACAACAATAAAAGATGGGAGTGCCAAATGGTAAACTAATATACTGATGAAATACGCAACAAAGCGCCACCAGCAGGGTCCCAATAACTATAACGGAAAACATAAAAAGCCAAGGCCATGTGGCAATCAAAATACACTGATGTAAAAGTTTTGAGAGTTTAAAAGTGGAGACATACAAGGATGGGGTCAATTTTTTATTGTAGTACTTGTGCTGGACTAACATTTTCATCACTACAACCGAGTAATTGTTGTAAAGATACACAAGCAGATAGAAGGTACAACTCTTTCACGACATAATTTCTTTTCGCTGGTAACATGTCAAAATAGTGTTCCATTAACTGTGGATGTGATTTCAGAACAATCAAGTTATCTTCAGCACTTGATTTTAGAACAAGCAAATTGCAGCAGTGTGGAATTTTTAATAAAAATTTTAACCAAAGCATATTGCATGTATCAACATTTATGGATTATAAGGAAAATCCAACATGTACCTTGTCACTGACAAAAAAACAAGGGGTATTTCTAAGTGCATGTTTGGCCTGCTTGAAGTTCACGGGACAGGATTACAACTGGGGGTCATGGGTGTTGTTTTCGATCATATCATAAACCATATGCCGACCCAAAAATAAGCTAGTGCTGGAAGGGAGATCAGGGCGCTTAAGCTTAAACCAAAATAATCTGGCTAATTGAGGCTTCATAAGATCAGTAAAATGGGTTTAGATGCTAACATCCTAATAAAGAACCAAAAATAAGTCCAGCAATTACTTCTCAAGATTGTTCCTGGGCTCAACTAAAATAGGAACAGCAGAATGGCACAAGTCAAACAATGAGGGATGCATGGACACAAAAAAGGACAGGATAATTACTTATACAATTATACTTTACAACAAGTATAAGAATATCTATTTACACCTGATCCTTCATATAAAATTCCAGTAGACGAGAATAAGAATATATCAATAAATCTAAAATATCAAGCATCAATGAGACATGAATACTGTATATGCAAGATAAACCCTGCAAATATATTCACTCGGAATCAGCGATAAAAACAAATTGTAGCAACAAATCTATACCTCCTGCACCACAAAAGCAGATTAATTCTGAGCCCAGAAGATGTCGCCCGAGCACCATGCCTATGACGACCATGGTGAAGTACAGCTTGTCCAGGAACATGGTTATAATCATACATTTCCTGTGCCAATGATCAGGCGAAGATATAAATATATGGATCATGATGATTGAAAATAACTTGAACTATGTGCCAGCTAGATAGAAGTAATAACAAGAATAAAAGCTATACTAGAGATAAGAATGTTTCCAATATCGATATAATTATGTTGTAGAATCCTAGGCAAACACCTGGAATCACTCGGGGTCCTTGCACAAACTCCAAGCCCACTACTAAAAGATACATATATGGGGCAGCACATCACATGACTCTAGCTTATAAGACACAAAATTCTACTGGGGATCAATGTCCAAAGATCATGGAAAACCACCTGAATCACTCCTGAAGCACATAGGCTGAATAGACAAATTACTTCAGACCACAGCACCATAAGAAAATGCAGCTTATCGTTTCAACTAATCTTTACCGAACCCAATATTTAATCAACAGAACATCCTGTGATAATGAGCTAACTAAAAGCACAAGAGGAAATAAACTACTTTGTTTCTGTTGCTTGTGTGATTTCTGTTATGCTAGTATACGATTCTAATTGTAGAGTCCTTCTCATAGTCTAGTATTAAGTCATGTAACCCATATTTGTCCCTATGGGGGCTATTATATTCAATACAAGTCATATTCATATCATGGTATACTCTGTTAATGGTAATCTTGACATGGTTGTAGGTGTCCGTGTGCTTGTGTTAGAGTTAGCTGCATGCATTGAGGCATGTGTGCTCGTATGTGTGCAGGACAGCTGCCGCATGAGTTAGAGTCAGAACGTGTTGCGTCATGTTCAGGTTGAGCCGTATCCGGCAGGGTTGCTGCGGAGGGCGCGTCGTAGTGTGTTAGCATTTGGTGGCTTGGTTTGCAAGTAGATGGGCTGACGTGCACAAGAGGTAAGCTCCAGGACGTCCTAGCCTATATAAGTTGCATGTACTCCTCCAATCAGTTTTGAGCCTCGTGAGAAATAAAGCCAAGATACAGGCGAGGTTGTCGCCGCGGCGTTCGTCGCCGGAAATACGTGTGCACTCCGTCTACTGTTTTTCTTCTATCTTGCAATCGTGTTGAGATAGAGAGAAAAGTCTAGGCTGTGAGGAGCTCCGGGTTCCAACAAGTGGTATTCAGAGCCGGGGTCATCGCCAACTCCAGCGCCGTGGATTTGCCGATGCTGACCAAGACCAATTACCGTGAGTGGTCGCTGGTCATGCAGGTCAGCTTGGAGGCGTTGGGGCTGTGGGACGTGGTGAAGGCAGACAAGCCCGAGCATCGCGAGGACAGGTTGGCGTTGGCTGCCATCCTGCGCAGCGTGCCCTCGGAGATGAAGGCCGAGCTCGCCGTAAAGAAGTCAAGTCACGCGTGAAGCAGGCGAACGCGCAGCGGCTGTTGAAGGAATTCGAAAACGTCGCGTTCCATGACGGTGAGACGATCGACGACTTCCCGCTGCGCATCAAGAGCATCGCCAGGAACTTGACGGATCTTGGCATGAAGCTGGAGGATGGTCGCGTGGTGAGAAAGATCCTACGTGTGGTTCCCAAGAAGTTCAGCCAGATTGCGTTGGACTTGGAATCCATGTCTGTGGAGGAGCTCATCGGCAGGTTGCGCCCGACGGAGGATCGCTCTGCCGATGAAGAGGCAGATGAGATTGGCGCGGGCATCAAGCGTTTGTTGCTCACGAAGGAGCAGTGGGAAGCGCGCCGGCGTCAACGCGGCAAAGAACGTGCTCGTTGTGATGATGCGTGGCGGGACGACAAGAAGGGAGGTGGCCATAGCGGCGGCCATGATGACAAGGATGACGACGTGAGCAGCACGTGTTCGGGCAAGTCGCGTTCTGGTGGGCGCCATCGTGGGCGATGCTACACCTGCGGTGAGCGCGGGCACATCGCCAAGTTTTGCTGCGGCACGGGGAACGAGAAGGTGCTGTTGGCGGACACCGATGACGAGCCAGCGTTGTTCTGAGTTAGAGTGTGCTCTATGTCAAGCTTAGGAGGAGAATGTTAATGGTAATCTTGACATGGTTGTAGGTGTCCGTGTGCTTGTGTTAGAGTTAGCTGCATGCATTGAGGCATGTGTGCTCGTATGTGTGCAGGACAGCTGCCGCATGGAGTCAGAACGTGTTGCGTCATGTTCAGGTTGAGCCGTATCCGGCAGGGTTGCTGCGGAGGGCGCGTTGTAGTGTGTTAGGATTTGGTGGCTTGGTTTGCAAGTAGATGGGCTGACGTGCACAAGAGGTAAGCTCCAGGACGTCCTAGCCTATATAAGTTGCATGTACTCCTCCAATCAGTTTTGAGCCTCGTGAGAAATAAAGCCAAGATACAGGCGAGGTTGTCGCCGCGGCGTTCTTTCGTGCTGATGTTGGCCTTGCACATGGGCTGCACCACCCTTTTTCTTGGACTGCTGCTTCCTGGCTGAAATCGTGGCCTCGTTTTCTTTTGTTTTGGTTCATCCGTGATTCAATCAATTGTCTTATCTCCCTAACTGCTGCTAGTTTAGTCTATTATCTTTTTCTCTTTCCCTTTGATTTTCAGTGAGTCATCTAATTCATTGTGTCTTAGCCAAATTTAGTTCACATCTTTTAATCTCAGTTCGTTAAAGCCATGTGTGTCAACATATTTAGGGTGCGTTTGGTACAGCTCCAGATTCTCTCAGAATCTGAAACGTGGCTCAAGCTGAATCACTTCAGTAACTGTTTGGCAAGATGTCCAGATTCAGATTCTCAAAAAAGAGTAGACAGATTAAATTGTCCAATATGCCCTTAGTGTTTTGCAACAATAGTTTTCTAAATAATGTTCCGAAAAAAAAATCGAAAGCATGAGGGGAGGATACAAAACAGTAACAAACTAAAGGAAAAGAAAGAAGCAAGGTGAATTGGGCTACCATTTTTCAACAGACCATTACTTAGCCCACATACCTACCGTACATTCTTGGCCCACACAAGGTCCAGGACCCAACAATAGCATCGCTACCTTTCTTCAACCTCTCGCTGTGCCTCACCCGTTCTCCATGGCCTCTACGCTCAAGCTTCGATCCAGCACCGGGAAGGCACATGACGCTCAGAAATAGGCAAAATGGAACGCCCTCAACTTCCTCCATCAAAACTCAAAACTGTGTTGGGCAGTAACAAACCCTAGCTTGTAGTGAGGACAACTTTCGCTGCAATTCGTGCGATCCATGAGGCAGTGACAGGAGGAGCAGGAGTTGCAACATCAGTGGCAGTTTCCCCTAATTTCGTGGATTACCAAGGGAAGGTGAGGGCCAAAGTGTTTCAGGCTGCGGAACACCACTTTGGGTGTTTCACGCCCATAGGCAAAAATCTTGAATCGTTTCGCCCTGTTTCTCCCCAGAAATGTTTCAGATAAAAAAAAAATCGTTTGGAACCGTTCCAAGTGATTCTGCCCAGAATCACAAACGATTCGGGCATCCAAACACACCCTTAGTTAAGTCAGTCAATTTTGTTTTCTTCTTTTGGTTAGCTAAGACACATCAAACTAACTAACCTCATCATCATATCATTCCACGACTTGCCATTTGCAATAGTACATCATCCCATTCCACTACTTGCCATTGTGGTAGTGCATCGCATCATATCATTCCACTACTTGCAATTTGCAGAACCCTCTTGTGGAGGAGAACATTCTACAGCAACATTATTCAAGAGTTGCAGGCTTCGATGACATCTGCATTTGTCAGACTTTGGATGTATTATTTTAAGTTGTGTTCTTATTGTGCACCCTTCTAATGCAACAACATTGCAATCACGGCGTTTTTTGGGGGGGGGGGGGGGGGTACTAAGCATAAAGCAGCGGTATAGGATTCTAATTGTAGAATCCTTATTCTAGTCTAGTTTTGACTCCTGTACCCCATACTATGGGGGTTAATATTCAATACAAGTCATATTCATACATTGACTGAACAGTCCCAACTCCCAATATGCCCTATAACTGACATCAATAAGCAAATGGGTTCCAATAACACACTCAAATCAGTCATGTTACAGATAATAACAAAATACCTAATGCATAAAAATAGAAAGGAAAAATTGGCATTCAAATAGAAGTGAAATTTAAATAAGTCACAACATACCTCATGCTGTGTCTCTGAATTCACATGATTTTCACATCGAATACCTCGGAAGTACAATTCACCTCCACTGAACTGTCTCCCGAGGCAAACATTTAATGTAACCTCCGAATCATCAACATGGAAACCTACAATAGCAAAAATTAAAGTACAGAAAAAAAAATCCAACTTGTTTCAATGTCTTTAAACAATGAGATGCTAATGAAAAAAATATTTTACTTGCAAATACAGAAATATATATGGAAACAATGAAACCAAAGTATGTTTTGTTAACAGAAAACACCTTACGATACTTTGGGAACTCTAAGAGAATAAAGGCCAGACAGACCCAGTGCTGGAAGCTCCCACACAAGGTGGATCTAGGAACTCTAAAAGAATAGCAACTACAATATTGGACCTTGAAGCCACAAAACAAATTTTGGCATCCTAAAACTGTATATATGAGGCAGAGTAAATTTAGTTTCTAGACATTCTAACAGGTCTTCCAATGATGTAATAATATGTGCTATTCCTTCACAGTAAACAAAATGAGCTTTTAGCCCTGCAGGGACGTTCATAGTTTAAGAGCATTAATTCCACAATAAAGACTTGTATGCTTGCCCAGAAGATAATTTCAGTAACAATGCCATAGAAAATATATTGGCTCCATAATAATCCACCTCACATTTCAGGGTACCAGCATCAAATATTTCAGTACGATTTGAATTATTTTTCTTCCTTCTGGTTACATATGAGAGTTAAAAATTACAACATAGGCGTATGTGAAAAAACTGTAGGAAGAATTGATTTCCAAATTTTCCTACTTCCTGGATAAATCTCTAGAGAAAATTAGAAGGGCTATAAGTGATGCAAAAGAGGGTAGAATCATAATTGGCCTCAAGTCATTAACAACAGAAGTGTTTTTTTTTCTTTTTCAGTTCATGCTATATTAATTTGAAAGGTCCTAAACAATTCAATCCAAGCTGACACCACCAGATATCTCATTTGCTATCCTGAAAACAAAAGGGGAACTGGAAAAATTGTAAATCGGCTTCACACCTCTTTATGATGAATTATTGCATCCAGATATGGCAAATAAAGGATTTCCAAGCTACAGCAAAGTTTCAGGTGCATTTGAATATCATATAGGCACTTACCTAATTCAACATCCCTATCTTTCCCATACTCGACAACAAAAGCATGATGTGAGTCCAATGTTCCTCCACCAACCTCAGGATAAAAGACTGAAGATCAACCCATAACATATCAATATGGAGAACACAAACTAAAACAACTAATGTTTCAATACTATAAAAATGTGAAGGTCAAGCAGATAACCTTTAGAAATCGGAGCAATGAACTGTTCCATGAACTGGTTAAGCATAACTTCCAGGCCAAAATCATCAAGGACAGCACCATATTTGTTCATTGTATTTGGCCTCATTATCTTAAATTTCATAGCATGGACCCATTTTTCAAAGTTCTCTACCTTCAAAGGTGCAGGAAATTAATTATTGATGAGAAAAACAAGACAAAAAATGCTTATTTGTTTGGCTTACTTTAGCATACCTCTTCCAGCAACATCTCACAAAAATTGGGCTGCAACATAGCAAACGAATAAACACCAGGAGTTGGCTCAGTCATTATACTTCTTAAGCTTTCTTCGGTGTTAGTCCTAACTGCTTCAAGGAATGTCGGTAAAAAGAATGCTGAAGGATGCATATTGTATAATTCTTGATGAAGAGGCTGCCAAGAAAAAAAGAAGATATATCAGTAAATTACTGACACACAAACTAGAACTGGTCTCCAAATAATATCACATCTTTTAACAGGTCTCCAAACGCATCTAGCAAAATGAGGTCAGGCAGACACAACCACCAACTAGACAAATTCACTGCGAGGATCTGCCAGCTTGAATCCCTCTCTTATTTAAGGGACCCAGTATCTAATGAGACAATGGCTCAATCGGACTTATAAAGGTTTTTACCTGAATTCATGAAAGGCAAATAACAATCTACTCTATCAAAATAGAGAATTGACGAATTAAGACTGTTCTTTGGCTGCACTCTTTCATGATTGAAGTGGTTAGGAGAGAAGGAAGAGGACAGAAACCTGCAGATTATATAAACAGCATCCAGAACGAGGGGAGCAAACCACGGATGATAGTAAAGGGAACTACAACCATTCTATTGGACTACAGAAATCCAAATGGAAACAGTAAGCCCATCCTCCATTTTCCAAAACGGCCCTGAATCCTGTTGCTGCTCCGTCTTTGCAAAACTCAACCCCCCCCCCTCCCCC
>LAPY01004969.1:22672-34840 GCA_000970635.1 Eragrostis tef | reverse complement strand
CACGTACCGACTCGATCCTGTGAAAAACGGTAACGCTACAACTGGTGCCGGTCGGATATGTCTCCTATAAATGATAAGTATGTCTCCTATAAATGATAAGTTGGCAGCATATAAAAGGGCTGCCGTACTCGCTTCAACATATAAATTACTGGTAATGTGACTTGCGCAAATTGCGCCGGATAGAGCTGAGATAGCTTTCAACGTAACTTTAAATTATCTCAACAAAATCTTTCTTATATATAGCACGCAATGGCGAAGCTAGCGCTGCAAAGTACTGAGTCTGCACACACATCTTACTAAGATGATACATAAATCGTTGCAAACCATCATACAGGTTAAGTTTACCACATAGATTAAACATATCAAAAGAAGATCATAAGTGTAAAGAGTTTACATAACTAGCTTCTCTTCGCCAAGGGAGAGAATATGAGAACTACTCACACATCCTGCTTACATAGGTTTGGTCACCCCAATCAGTTTGGCTCATTGAGTCACTACAATCAGTTTGAAGTGACCAAATAGTCTAGATTTATAAATCTAGTTTTGGCTAGGCTTTTATTAAAATATTAGTTAAAAAAGATTAAATAATAAAAAAACTCCATCAAATGCAAGGTGATTTGACCTGTCCAATGCAACCAATCAAACACAAACTTACACGAAAAATATTCAATGCAAACAACCTATGCGGTGAAATCGTGAAAACCCTATTAAAAAACATACTTAGAAGTTTCAAAAACTTATGAACTTTGGCATACGTGTAGAGGACATGGTGGAAAACATGCACACAAACCCTAAACGGACAAACCCTAAACCACCCGGTCCCCCCTCCTATTTCCGTGGTCTTTGCTACCTGGACCGGTAGTAACTATTGCACTGTGACCTTCGATGGCTCTCTGTGGACGCCGCCTGTTGTCTCCCCCTCCCAAGCATGGTTACCGACAAGTTACATTCATACCCTTGCTACGCACGTACGTACAGTCAGTTTCGTATTAAACATTCTTTTTGGCTCATCAGGGCTGCGTGCATAAGGGTTCTACTCTCCTTGACTCAGAAAAAAAAAAGAAACCTCTTAATATGTGCTACTATGTAGTATACAGCTTGAGGAGAGGAGTGGTTAGATTGTACTGCTCACATATATGGGCAGGTACTACAAACAAGTTGCTGATCGTGCTACTACCTCCATTTACAATTACATGACTTTTTTGACTTTTTTACATGAAGTTTGACCGCTCGTCTGATTAAAAAAATATTCAAATCTAAAAACAAATAAAGCATGCTTACAGTATCACAAATGATAAAATAAACCATAACTAGGTATAGGATATTTGCACAAAATTTTCAAATAAGACCAGCATTCAAACTTTATTTTAAAAAGCCAAAAACATTATCTAATTTGAAATGGAGGGAGTATCTTTTTTTGAATAGTTTGCATTTACTGTCTAGTTTCAGTTTTTTGTTTTTTGATCCAACACGCTAATCTCAAAAGTGAAACGTTTACTCCTCCGATCTTCTTCGATTGCTGAAAATTCATTATATTAAAGATAACATAAGATAAAGCTTCTGCCACGCAAATACAATATTTTTTGTATAATCATACCCTCAAAAATTAGTATGTATGTATATATGTTCTGTGACTAAATGCAATAACGCAACAGCATAGCTGCATACGAATTTGGAAAAAGCCAATGATACTTTATTTAGCATTAATCCGAACCAATGTAAATTAGGAGTCCGTTACAGTATACTGCCAATCTTGTCTTATAATGCCCCTGTGCTTTGACGAGCGCCACATCCAGGCAGAACCTGTCATTTCTAGACACAATTAAGTAGCTTCGCCTGGCTCATTGTACACTGTTCACTGGGTTCAGAGTGTGGGATGAACTTGTTGGAAAAATGACAACGCAGCACAAACTTCAGTTGAATTGGTGTGCATAATGTAGCAAATAAATTTCTAAAACATATTTTTGGCCGAATTTATTTGAAAGCAGTAGTTGAAATCAAGATATTCTGGCTACGGCCCAATGTCAACATGAAAACAAGCGCTAGCAGTGACTTGGGAAGGTTTATAGGGCAATGATCAGAGTAGTAGACCACAATTCACTTTCACCCAATATCGGTTTCTCCCAACGTCTCACACCTCTATCTACCGGCCTACTGGCTCCCCATTTCTCTGCGCAGGCAAGCCATCTATTCTCTGCAATCGCTGCTTGTGCCTATATGTTGGGTGGTTCGTGTTGTACTGTGGCGTGATATATATATTTGTACTGTTTCATCTGGGCATTTGACCTGTAAACATATAAGGTGGATCAACTAGAACTGCTTGATGCGTCACTTATATAATACCACGCTTGTAGGGTACAGGCCACCTGTCATATTTATAGCTTCTAGCAGGCCTTTCACTCGTCCTATAATATGTTTACCAACATGGATGTATAACTAGCCTCGTTGCCATCCAGCCTGGTTGAAGGTTATTGCTTATGTTTTTTCTGTACTTGTCCTGGCATTTCCTGAGCCTTTAGGCTTTAGCTTCATATATATTGACACATTTTCTAATCTGCGTTTTGCATCTTCAACATTTTTCCTCGCAGATATATAATCGAGGGCACTATTAAGGTTGGGAGGTATCAGGAATTTCTGATGTTGATAGACCGAGACTGATGAAACCATTTTTACATGTACAACTGTAACTGTTCATGCATTTAGCTCTGGATGAGAGGCTTTTTGATAAAGAATATGTTTGAGTCTCCCATCCTTGTCAATATCCTCCGCACATCGATGGCTCTTGTAAGGACCTTGTGACCGAGAGGGGCGGGGCGGGGGGGGGGGGGAATTGGTCTAAAACTATTTCTAACTATTCTAACAAATTCTCCCACAACAACTCCTAGGCAAGTAGTTCTACAAGACCTTAATGTAAGCACACTAAGGAGAGTCCTTAACCTAACCAATATAGTGTTCAAAGAAAGCAAGCAAACAACTACACTAGATAGGATAGGGTCTCTAACTATCTCAAGGTGCAAGAGCAAGTGAAAGCAACAACTAGATAGAGACAAGTTCTTTGGCACACTAAGTAGATTCCTTAATAGATATATGAAAGCACAACTACAAGAGTTTTCTATATATGATGAAACATACAAGTGGCGGGGGGGGGGGTGAATTGGTCTAAAACTATTTCTAACTATTCTAACAAATTCTCCCACAACAACTCCTAGGCAAGTAGTTCTACAAGACCTTAATGTAAGCACACTAAGGAGAGTCCTTAACCTAACCAATATAGTGTTCAAAGAAAGCAAGCAAACAACTACACTAGATAGGATAGGGTCTCTAACTATCTCAAGGTGCAAGAGCAAGTGAAAGCAACAACTAGATAGAGACAAGTTCTTTGGCACACTAAGTAGATTCCTTAATAGATATATGAAAGCACAACTACAAGAGTTTTCTATATATGATGAAACATACAAGTGAAATTAGTAGGTAACGAACAAATATCAAGAGCATAAGTAAGCACGAACTACTCAACTACTACTAGCAAGCATCATATAGCAAGGTAGGTAAATGCGAGTAGTAAAGAGAAGAGTAAGAGAGTGCTCATTATATTTTTCCGTGGTCTCGGAAGGATAGCGCCTTCCCCTACTTCACGTTGGGTCACTTCCGTCAGAGTCTTGACCTGTCCCTCCGCTCGCTGGCGATCCCTTCTAGAGCACTACTTCACCCTCCAAGTGAAGTTACGGGCACGTCCCGCCGGCAACTCCGGATGCTCCTCCGAAGGTAAGGATCCGTACGTGATACGGTCCAAAGGACGCTCCATTCGTGATGCTTCTTTCGCCCGAGAAGCTCGAAAACCAGGTACAAACTTGTAATGACTTCCACACTTCTCCTAGCAAGCTCACTACCAACACCTAACCGGTCTAGGCCTTTTCATATACCAAGAATAACAGCTCTAGTTGATCCTCTAAGCACTCACTAGCCTAGAGATCTATTGATGCAAACTAGCTACTCCCTCAAGCACTTGGATCACTCCAATCCCTCGTAAGTGGTTCTTTCTACTTCACTTTGGCTCTTGACAGCACCTCCCCACATTTCTTCAGACCAAGAGCACCTCCAAGAGGCGAGCAACCAACTATTTATAGGCTCTAACCACAAAACTAGCCATTGCCATAAACTGCCTAGATTTTCTCTGATCACCGTATGATACCATGACCAGGTCACCGTATCACTGTTCCTGTCAACTGGACTGTTCCTTTTTTTCTGCGAGATGCTGTCAGCATAATCACCATATCATACGGTGACTAGCACCGTATCATACGGTGACTCTCTCTTCTCTTTTCTCTGCTTCCTCGCATCAACTGCCAACTCTCTGGAAATATTAAGGTGCCCACCATATCATACGGTGACTGGAACACCATGTAACCCTTCAGAGAGACATTTTCCTCAGTCCTGCTCATCCTGTAGTCACCGTATCATACAGTGACTACCACCTTATTATACGGTGATCATCTGGCTTCACTTCTCAGCAAACTCAAAGTCTCTGGAAATATTACGGTGCTCCTCTGACCATTCGGCGATACCCACCGTATCATATGGTGACTTGAGCACAACTTCCAGCAGACTTCTTCTCTGAGCTTCAGATACTTCAATCACCGCATCATACGGTGATTGGCGTGGTATTATACAGTGAAAAAACTCCAGCTGAAACTTGATCTTCTCCATGATCCTCGCTTTCAACATCTTCTTCCTTGGTTGCTGTACTTCCTTCTTGTCACCTTAGTATCCGAGAGACTCACCATGCATCCATAGATCTCTAAACTAGTGTGAACCTAGGAGTGCCAACTTGAACCCCTTTGATAGTCTGGTTTTTCCTATAGACTCAAGCTAAACATCTAAACAAGCCACACTTGCTTGTTTCTATCATGTCCTTAGCCTTGATCCATCCATCGCCACGATTCCATCAAATCCTTTCTTCAAGTTGATGTAGCAACCAATCATCCTTTGACTTGATTTAGAGAATAAGATTGATTGTTACCATTATCCTTCTCATGTGACCTATAGAGTAAGACTAGACAAGTTCTTTAGTCACATTACATGGTTTTCATCCATTCACCAAAACATTCATACCTTTAGGGTTTCCATGCTCCAATGGTCATGAAGCTTACAGCTCTCTACTACTCCTAACCCTACTACGGCCGTATGGCTTCAAGAGGAGTTCATTGTCCTTCCATGGCTAACATCTGTATCCACGAGAATGTCCTGTCCGTCATCGTGGAACCTGAGCCGGCGTTGTAGGAGAGAGAACTCTCCATTTATATACCCAGGGGGTCAAGTTGTTTGCCGAAGCCTTCTGCACTGTTGATCATGACAACATAGTGTCCGAGTCTCCACTTGTCCAGAATCATAATAAGATTATAGTTTTTCCTGGCAGGCCCCATGCTACTACTGTGCATTACTGTTACCCTGTAGCATGTGAGCTGAGCCGTCGGATTTCCTCATTGGCTTTGATCTAGCCGTCCGTCCCCGCTCTGCTTGCGCTGAAGTCCCTGCGTACTACGACGAATTCGCGAAGCCACGACCCCTTCCTGAATCTTCCTCCCCCGTGTTCCTCTCCCCGTGCTGCGGCAAGCACTGCGCTGAGCATCCATATGCCGCCCTGCTTCTCCGTGCCGCAGGCCGGCAAGCACTGCCGGCATCTAGATCAGATCGATCCGCGGTCCGCCCCTCCTCTGCTCGATTCGCCTCTACCGCGCCGCAAGCACGCAGCCCAGCATCCCTATGTTGCCCTTTTCCTCCATGCCGTAGGCCGGCAGTTCTCTCCGCCATTGCTGATGCTGGCTGATGCTTACTCCGGCAACGCACACCCCACCCCCAATTGAACCGCACGACAAGGGGGAAGGCAGCAGGAGCATCACCACGCGCGGCGAGCTGGCAGCAGCTAGTGGTGACGCAGCGGCGAGCGACACTTACTGGAGGAGATGAGGACTTTCCTACTTTCCTCCCCGTTCTTCTCTTCTACTTCCAGTTGAGCAATTTCTTTCCCTCCCCTTTCTGAAATTAGAGCTCGATTTGGACTCCTGAAGTCGATTCAATGGGTGGCCGTGGGTACCAAATCTTAGAGGTACAGATGGGACAGTCTTTTCTTAATGACCACTTCTGTTTTTGCGCAGGTTGATGATCATTGATAGTCTTGCTTGACTGCCTGCGTGCAATGTCTAGATTTAGCCACTGAAGGGCCCATTGGTGTCTGTTGATCTGAATTTACATGTAACGCCTATCATGTTTCTATGAATAGAGGTTAATCAATAATGAATTTCATTGCTATGTCACATATACAAATGGACCAACTAAAACTCCTGATTGAGCAAGCCCGCGGCAAGTTGCGGCGGGGCTTTGGCTGGTTTTCTTCAAGGCTTGCTCCCTCCCACAAAGGCTGAACAGCACCAGACAGACGAGTGGTTGACGTCCGCTCAGATAGCACACATAGCCACACATCCATCTCCAGCATCCCTCCCGGAGGCTGTGGTCCGCAAGCCTCCACCCTTTCCTTTGGCGGTCGCAAGAACAACAAGGGTGGCCCAACGGCCGCAACAAGCAGGCGACAGCAAAAACCCCTGCCTCAACGCCGACTGTTACACAGGTGTTCAATTTTAGACTATCGATCTGTCCCAATGTCTCTCATCCCTTTCTATCCTATTGGTCTTGCCATGTCTCTGTGGACGCAAACAATCTCTTCGTTGCACAGGCTGCGTGGGTCCTCACTTCTAGTCTAAATGAACTGGATCCTTATATAAGAGCCTTGTTACGGTACCCTTTTAACTTCTCAAGAGGTAAAAGCTCAAGAAAAATCTGAACCGTTGATTTATGGAGCAGCTGAAAAGAAAGAAAAAAATATTTGGAGAAAGAACCGGCCCTTAATTTCAGGCACGAATATCTCTTCGCCTTGATTCCTTCATTCGCGCTGCCCCACTTCCAATTTTTCATCTCGCCCGGCTACCTCCCGATTCTTCCGTTCAGTTGGCTTCGCATAAAACGCATCTTTCAATTCCTCAAATCACGTTAATTATAGGAGTTAATTTGTTTCCCTTTCATGCGTGCAAATCATAAATCACGATGTCTCCTATACACCAATATCAATATAGCATGCATTCGTGAACAAAAGGGGTGTCACATTATAATAGTTGTGCAAGTATTCAGTCGATTTTGTTTCATCACGCAGCGCAGTCACGTCGACCATCACATTTTTAATTTTTACCACCAACGAACATGTGTTGCACCACCGTCACGTTTTTTCACCAACGAACATGAGTTCCACCATTACGTTATTTAATTTTGTCAACTACAATTTTAGAATGAAATTTAATTAGACCTCCATGCAAAATCCTAACAACTTGGGAAGGAAATCTCGGCGGCCTATTATCTCCTAAGAGGTAAAAGGTCACCGATCTAGACAAAATGAACGGTCCACAGTTACTAGATAGTAACCCCGCGGCAATGTGCCGCGGGCAGAGTTGAAAGTCATAATTGGTCAATTTGAGACACTACACATATACACTGCTAGTAGATACAGATTTACAGATTTGGAATGCATTTATACACAATAACCTGACAATATGCATTATTGCATTGTAAATTTAGATCAGGGCCAATATATATTATGAGTTACATATCTCATCCGTGGCTACTTGAACATCAGTCCAAAAAATGGATAAATATGATGCTTATCAGGAAAACATCGCTGCAACGCTGCATATCATGTGAACAGATAAATGCAGTCATTGTTTACTCCCTTCTGATACAAAACAATGAATCATTCTGCATACTTTTATAGAACAACGGATGCTTCAACGCATATTTTTTACATCCAAATAAACAAACATACTTGCACTAAATAAAACAGAAAGGACTGGAGACATATCACAAGTTCCTTCTTGACTTTGTGCTTCCCTGGCTCAATGTCCTGCCATCAATAGAGAAATTAACATATGCATAGGCAGGAAGGGAAAATAATACTTTGTTCTATTTCTGAAAAATTACTTTTATTACACCCTACCCAATAGAGCTTTGAAGTGCCAAGTTATAATTTATAGGCGGTTCAAGCTTAAAACATAAGTTTGCACAGTACTCAAGATTCAGGATAATCATGAATGGATATCAGTATTATCTTGCAAATACAACATAACAATATTTGTTTGACATAACAGATGAAAGTTGGCATAGAAAATGCAGGCTAAATGTTGAACCGTAAAGACGAATATAAATAGTGGCAGATATGAAAGGAAGGTGAAACTGTAAGTTACTTTTTTCCATTCTTTGAATTAACCATTGTTATTGGCTCAAAGAATGAGCCCTAGTAAAATATAAATCAGATGTTTCCCCTGCATGATACCTTACCAAAATCTGATGCCAAATGCAAATATCATTCAGAGAGAATTTTCATCATCAACTCAAAAGTACATGCCAAATGCAAATAAGAAAGAAGTGCATATGTATCTCGCATTCATGGCAGTGAAGAAGGGCCTTAATCTCAATTTGTTCCAAACACCATACTACAGCTCCAAAACATCTTCATATGACAAACATGGGATCATCAAATTAACCTGTATATGCATTCAGTTGGAAAAGAGCGTCACAGCATAGTTCCATGGCTAATTACTCATTAACGCTCGTTCACAAATGAAAAGAGAGAAAGTGAGTTTGTTTCAAACTGCATCTCACCAAAGGCCAGAGTATATGGATGGCTGCATGTTTATTCATTTTTCACTTTACAGCTCCAATGTCCATGCACTACTAGATTTCCCCCCTATAACTACGATACCTTTAGGCAACACCACACATTTGGATGCAATAGGGGGTACTATGGCATCGAAATAGTGATTTGGTAGTAATATGCATGCCTATTACTACACAAAAATTGTGTTGCAATATTTATGTTACGTGTTGCAACAGGGTGACCCTAATGCACCTATTTTTAGGATTTGTGTTGCCATTGGTTGGGAATACTGCTACACCAATTATGAGTTGCATTAGTACATCGTGTGTTGCAATAGAAAGGTGCTACGGCAACCATATTAGAGTTGGTTGCTTCTGAACGGCAATTTTGCAACCCTTAATTTGTGTTGCAAATTGCTTGGTGCCTTGTGGCAATAGATAGATGGCTATTGCACCTATTTTTAGGATTTGTGTTGCCATTGGTTGGGAATACTGCTACACCAATTATGAGTTGCATTAGTACTTCGTGTGTTGCAATAGAAAGATGCTATGGCAACCATATTAGCGTTGGTTGCTTCTGAACGACAATTTCGCAACCCGTGATTTGTGTTGCAAATGTTTGTTTCATGAATACAATATTTTTAATTTGTTCTATAAATAAAAATAGAACTTCTTGTAAAAATCATAAAGATTTGTCAATGTTGAAGTATTTTAACTAATCTTGTAAAAACCTATATTATTATTGTAATTCATAATTCGAGGTATAATTTGTAATTGTGATTTCAACCATCATATTCTTCACATGTCAAACTGTAACTACACAAAATCTGGTGAATTTTGAATATAAAAAATAATTGTTTAACATCAATGAAAAGTGATAGGCGTTAAACAATGAAAAAAAAAAGAAAACAAAAAATTGGCAGATGGGATCCGAACTCTGGAATGCTAGGTGGAAGGATACAGAACAACCATTGGAACAAAGACTTGTTGATACCTAAAGTGGATTCGGTTTTACTTTGTATACAAGAAAAACTCGGATCGAGTTGAACTCGAATTCAACTCGATCTTGACACGAATTTAAACAGGCAGAGATCTGAAATTGAAAGCTCGGCGGATGACCTCTTTGAGACTTGTAGTAGAGATGGATTAGATAGAAGTAGAAAGAGAGAAAAAAAAGAAGGAAAAACAATGCCCCATGCAAGCTTTGAACCCATGTGTCCTGGAAACCAAAGTAACATCTCTACCACCAGAGAACACCTTGCGATTTGATTTCTATAACACCACCTCTTACCCACGCTGGCCCAATTGAGGCCCGTTCGGCATTGATCGATCATCCCAGGCCCCACTCAATTCTATCGAAGTTTCCTGGCGGCGCTCGTCGACCTGATCTTCTGCCTCTACGATCAAGGAACCTTCGCCGCCGCCCAGGTGCGACTCGATCGATCCTGCCTGCCATCCCCCGAGGACTCCAATTGAGTGGAATCCGCGGCGCCGCCCTGCCCGAACGTGTGGACTGCCTGATCCCCAGTGAGGTTCAACTCTTTTGAAGGAGACTAGCTCCATGTTGTTTTTCCATTGCTGGATCGGCCAAAGGGAATTGCTATTTGTCAGTCGCCTGTAAACAAGAAAATTTTTAGTCGACAGTGCTGACCATAGGATGCAAACCCATGGGCTATCTTTTGTCTTAGTCTGCATTGACTAGCTGCCTAAACAAGCAGACCCACAAAGAGTCTGGTTCAGAAGGGCAAGCAGCTGTCGACTGAATGAAAGATAAAATTCAGGCGCATGAAGTATAGGAAAACTGATTTTGTAAGCTCATGTTTGTTATGTGTTAATTATGCAGGTTTCGTTGGTAAGGACAAAAGTTTCATGTGAGTTCCAGAGGCACAAAATTTGAGCAACACCACACTGATCGATTTCTCAGGTATTGTGATGTAAAATAAATTTGATACTTGGTTATTTGAGCAACACCACACTGATTTCTCTTGACATATTTGGTTTAATTATTTAGCTTGTGTGATTCATGGAAGAAAATTGCTCATACTTGTGTGATTTTAATTTTAGGTCTGAAACATTTAGAGGAAGAATAGTGCTAGCTACTAGTGGATTAATTTGTGTTGTGTTATCCCCTATTTATTTCACAAATTGCTACACTTTGATATGTTATCAATTATTTTCATGTATGTGTTAACCTATTTTTTGGTACATTTATGTGTTAACCCAATGTGTTATGGTTACATAATTAATAGTGTAAAAAACGTTATTGCCATTACAAATTTTGAATAGCCATACTATATATGCATGCTAGATCATGATCTCTCATTGCAAACTGTTGGGGGATCGAAGGTTGAGATACAGCGTGTCGAACACCTCCAACGTGTTGTTGATGATATTCAGCTCATCTTAGGTTGTCGAAGGTGATTATGGTCTTCGGTTTAGCTCCGCGAAGCCCTCCTGATGCTCGGAGTAGCAGATCGAAGGAGGTGATGTTGGCGAAGCTCTCCGTTTGTCTTGAAGGCCTTGGTCGAAGGTGTTCTCCGTCAGGTTCCCTGCAGTCCAGAGTGCGCGAAGCCCTCCTTAGCCCGCGATGCCGGGCGAAGGGGTTAAGCGTTCAGAGAGAGTTGTGCGGTTCGAATGCTTGTTACTTTAGCTCGTAGCCTGAAAAACAGATAATCGTACAGGACCTTCTCCTTCCATATTTATAAGGAGAGGGGGAGGTCATATTTGCATGAATGCCATCAGCTAATTCAGCACGACTCTTTAGTCGGGTTGAATCGAGCCGAACGCTAGTTTGCATTTCCGTTCTTTCTTTGCTACAGGCTGATGATCTTCGCGTGGGCCTTTCTCCTCTATTCCTTCGCTGATAAAGGTCTGTCTTCATGTGGGTCAGGTAGTGGCTTCGGTGTGATCTCCAACATTAGCCCTCAATTGTCGATGTTTTCTAGTGTAACTGAAACAAGAGGCAATTTATTATTATTAAGATTATGTCGTGCGTCTTTCTGATCCAGACACGTGTCTTGTAGCTTTCATCCCGTACTTCTTTTCGTTTCCCGATATTTGCATTGCCTCTATATATTGTCGTTGCAGGTGTGTTGTTTCCTCATCTGCGTGCCTTGTGCTTTCCTTGCCTATCGTTAACCCCCTTCGCAATGGGAGATCCTTTCCTTTCGTTCTTTTTCAAGATGTCTGGTAGTCAGAAGTCTAGCGAAGTTGAAGACTCATAGGCCTTCTTCGAAGGATGGTTCTGATAATGCTGTTGTCGAAGCTAATGTTGCGGCTTCCCTTGCTCCTGGTGCTTTGGCAAATCAATCGAATGCTTCTCAAGTGGCTCCACCGACTTTTGGATTTCAGCCTACGAAGATACGCTCCGCGCTGACTTTACTTTTGAAGGATAAAGACAGTGTTTCTGCTGTGGGGAAGGTTCAACCTTCCTCTAGCAAGATTGCTTCAAAGAGCTCTTCCTCTTCTGCG
>LAPY01004968.1:3986-21319 GCA_000970635.1 Eragrostis tef | reverse complement strand
CTTTTCTTTTTTCCGATTAACGTGGTAATTCAATTCTAATAATTTTAAGAGATTTATATTTCACTTTCATATGAATTTTATTTTGAATTTCACATTTTATTGTGTTTGAACTATTAAAATAGAGTCCATTATTTTATACTATCTTATTCTGAATTTGCAAAAGGTGAGTTGTCCAAAAAAGGTAGCTAGGTGTATTTTGGCTATTTTCATTATTCCGAATTGAATTATTTTGACAAATAATGTCATGGTGGGTGAATTAGAAATAGGAATTAGGAGTAGAGCACTATTCAAATGCATGATAGAGGCTTGGGGTTCGACTCCTCACATCTCCAATCGTTTTTATTTTACTTCTTCTCAATAGTTCGAATATTGATGATTCTAATACCCGCTTGCATCTGGTCAAGTGCACGTGGCTATGGATCGTCAGGTGGACCGCGGAGGGAGCGGCTCACCTGGGGCACGGTGGCGTCCATGGTCGTCGTTGGAATGCCGATGATGGAGAGCTGGGAAACCTTTGCCAAGGCGTGCGCCGGTATGTCCACCGCAAAAAACAAAATACACCCGCAAACAGGTGAAGACGAGACGACGCACAGGGCCACCATAGCCAATGACAATCAATAATGAACAAGTCCTCTTTTCAACACGGTTTTCCTCTTCCTAAGGCATAAACAGAATGTCCTTCCACGCTCTAAACTAACAGATCTCAGAGCTGATGACAGTGTAAAGGATAGCTAGGAGAACATCCTTGAAGATGTTTTTATGACGCAGGGCTTTCCAAATCCAGAGTATAGCTCAACTACCACTGCATGGCTAAAGCATACGACTTTTGCAACGCGTGAAGCTTATGATAGCTACTTTTGCTACATGAACGTCCGACAGTAACCTGGGCAGGTTCTCCATTCTCAGTACTTCAGTGAGCATGAATTAACCTGGCCAGAAGAGCAGTACAGAGCACTAAACACAGTTTGCTTTCGCTGGGCGTCAATCTTCTGACCCCAGGACAACGAGTGGGATGTACATGATGTTGTACCAAGGCGCCAGACCAAAGTAGCAACAAGGCCAACAAAGGACTTCGTGGCGTGGTAAGCAAAGGAAAATGGCATACTAAGTTACATGTGACTATGCTATGTTGCAAAATCTGCAAGTCGAGCTTGCCAGGATGAAGGTTCAAGCTTGAGAACGCTCTGCTACAAACAAAAAAAAAATCAAGCGGCGTGGACATGTCACCCTGAAATCTGCATCAATTTCATAATTTGGAGGGGGAAACCTAGTTGATAGTCTTTGACTGGAAGCCTGAAACACCTTTAATTTCATGGTCTGGTTGTATCAACGTCCATACAGTCATCGTAAAGAAATAAAGAAAACTAATACATCGCTGTCAAGTAGCATTATGTTTGTGGTTATCTCATTATCTGAGATAACGATTGTGTTATGGTAATTAAAATAAAATAAATTTAATTATATTGCATAGATAACTAAAGTTGGGGATGTAGCACAATTGGTACATCACTATTCAAATGCATGATAGAAGTTTGGGGTTCGACTCCTCACATCTCCAATTTGTTTGTTTTTTCTCTTTCTGAATAATTTGATTTACTCTGGTCAAATACCTCCCATACTCCCTCGCAAAAAAAAAATGCTTCTCAAATTCCATTTAAGTGACACAGACATAGAAGATCCAAGTGACACAGAAAGTGCGAAAAATGTTGTACATGACAGAGTATATACGAGCGCATTAGCTGGCTGTATTTGTCAAACATTGTTTGGGATCGCGGCGCAGAAACAAAAACGCCTCACGCGGCGGCTCCAGCAAGGAAGATTGGTAGGATTTGTGTATTACTAAGTTTGTTACTAAGTTTGTTGGCATGGGGCGATAGAGGATGAGGTGTTGTGGGTGTCATCATCGATGAAGAATAAGGTACTTTGGTCCTTTTCTTTATCTTATCATGGGTTTTTTTCCCATAGTTGTGGGCTACGTTTTGTTTCTGGTGACATCTTTCTGGATATTAGTCGCATTTGTGTTTTTTCATGACGAATCTGGTGAAAGAGGCAACGATGCGTACGACGACGAGCTCAATGGCGGCAAGTTATTCATATTGCGGGTAGAAGGTCAGTCTACTTCCTTTTTTCGCAAAAAGGTTGGGTTTCAGCTTTACCCCGTCAGGGACGAAGATGGCGGTGGTGGATGGTGAGATAGTGTTCGTTCAAATTGGAGCTCTTGTTCGTGACATATGCGTCTGGGATAGTGATCCTAGATGGTAGAATTTACGACTCTTTTAAGGGTTTTTTTTCTATCATCAATAGAATTGGCGTTGTTTTGGTGGCTTATGTAATCAGGAAGTAATGTTTTTCGCAGAAAAAAAAACGTTTCCTCTCATAGAGAAAACAAAAACAAAGTTTCTCGTGCATACTTCCAATTACCTAATTTTTAGTAGTTTCTTTTACTGGCCGGTACGAGTGGGTCAGTGTCTAATAACTAGTACGAATTGTACAATGGTCTCTTTGTTTTGCAATATTTTTTCTCAATAGTTTGAATTACTGAGGACTCTGTTTACGCGTCATGTCTGTGGTTATCCATTTGGTCAAATGCTTCTCACACATGGAAGATCCAAGTAACACCAAAAGTGTGAATAATGTTTTCTGGAAGAAGAAAAGGCATAGAAATATAGCATATGCTTTTTATTGCTCGTAGGTGATTATCAAGTGCCCCTCCCTAGCCAAGCCTGGGAGCTCTGGCAACCTTGTCGTTGGAGTCTACAAAGACCCTGCGGCGGCTCCAGCAAGGAAGATTGGTAGGATTTGTGTATTACTAAGTTTGTTACTAAGTTTGTTGGCATGGGGCGATAGAGGATGAGGTGTTGTGGGTGTCATCATCGATGAAGAATAAGGTACTTTGGTCCTTTTCTTTATCTTATCATGGGTTTTTTTCCCATAGTTGTGGGCTACGTTTTGTTTCTGGTGACATCTTTCTGGATATTAGTCGCATTTGTGTTTTTTCATGACGAATCTGGTGAAAGAGGCAACGATGCGTACGACGACGAGCTCAATGGCGGCAAGTTATTCATATTGCGGGTAGAAGGTCAGTCTACTTCCTTTTTTCGCAAAAAGGTTGGGTTTCAGCTTTACCCCGTCAGGGACGAAGATGGCGGTGGTGGATGGTGAGATAGTGTTCGTTCAAATTGGAGCTCTTGTTCGTGACATATGCGTCTGGGATAGTGATCCTAGATGGTAGAATTTACGACTCTTTTAAGGGTTTTTTTTCTATCATCAATAGAATTGGCGTTGTTTTGGTGGCTTATGTAATCAGGAAGTAATGTTTTTCGCAGAAAAAAAAACGTTTCCTCTCATAGAGAAAACAAAAACAAAGTTTCTCGTGCATACTTCCAATTACCTAATTTTTAGTAGTTTCTTTTACTGGCCGGTACGAGTGGGTCAGTGTCTAATAACTAGTACGAATTGTACAATGGTCTCTTTGTTTTGCAATATTTTTTCTCAATAGTTTGAATTACTGAGGACTCTGTTTACGCGTCATGTCTGTGGTTATCCATTTGGTCAAATGCTTCTCACACATGGAAGATCCAAGTAACACCAAAAGTGTGAATAATGTTTTCTGGAAGAAGAAAAGGCATAGAAATATAGCATATGCTTTTTATTGCTCGTAGGTGATTATCAAGTGCCCCTCCCTAGCCAAGCCTGGGAGCTCTGGCAACCTTGTCGTTGGAGTCTACAAAGACCCTGACTCGCCCGGTGTTGTAATCCATGGTGACAAAGGCATCGGCTGGGACGACCTGCACGTCGGCCTCCGGCTTCTCCTCCTTGATCTTCTTCTTCGCCGCCTCCGACGACAGGCCCACCACCTCCGGCCATGAATCCTTGGGTGCTGCCGCGGCGGCACCTCCGATGGTTGGTCCACTTGTTGCCATCGATCGCCTGCAAGACCGGAACGGACGGGGTGGGGAAATAATCGGTTGCAAGAAAGAGAGAATTAGTTCAATTCGCAACATGGCTTGGAGCGACGACGCCGCTTATCAAGGATCATAGTGAGAGAAGGGTTGATGAAATTACTCACGTTCTTTGTGCTCGGGTAGATTGCCTTGCTAGCTAGGGTGTATGTATGGGGGAATTTAAAGGTGTACAAGTAAGCTTATGCGACGAAAGCAGAAAATTAAGGTAGTTTATGGGTAGCTCCGATGGACCCTTGGAAGCAACGTTCCGAACAGTCGAGGGTCAACATCTGGCACACCGATGTTGTTTCATTCGATCGAAAGCAAATTCAAGAGGAATCGATTAACAAATCCATTGGCCGGCGGGGCGGCCGGCCTGCGATCACTGCTTATCAGTTATCATTTTCTTAACATTCTTACATCATTCATCTATCAGGACGAGCTTAGTAGGAATATTTTTCTGTTTAAGAATATGAGACATAGTTCTGGCAGGAGCATTGTTTCGTCAAAAAATGGCGTTATGTGTAAGTATGAAAGATCCACTCTGTTGGCACTGAATCCATACGTAACTGAAAATGCAAAAATATCGGCAAATGCAAAGCTTCTCAATATATATAAACGTTAAACAAAAAGTAAAACTGGAACCGTACACTGATTTTAATCTTTTTGTTCCTTCAATTTTACGGTAATTAGGTTTTCTTGGTGCAGTTCCAACACATCGTATCATTCCAAAAGGGCCCCAAGTGCGATCTTTGTGAAAATGCATAGCAAGTGATTATTCCCTAGCTTAGTGACGTAATTACTAAGTGATCATTCCCTAACTTAGTGACGTATTTACTAAGTGAGCTACGGGATTTTTAATTCAGTTGCTCATCCAAGCATGGTATTCTGATTGAGACCACCATCTCAACAGAATACACAATACTTGTCCTCATGCAAATAGCCTCAAACCAGTCCTCAAGCAAACAGCCTCAAACAAGTCCTCACAGATATGTTGACGCATGTGACTGAAAGTGTGCATTTCCATGAATTTGTCGCTGTAAAACCAAAACACGGTGCCCTCGAACAATCCACGCCTTCGATGTCAGAAGCTGCAATAAGGCTTTTGTGAATAATGCCTGGAGCACATCAGCACAAGATGAAAACACATTTTCATTGAGGTTCTAAGGCTGCCTGATTTCCTTCTGCCAGACAAGTATGTACTTCAAATGTGTGCTTCACATGCAATAGAACCTTCCTGAGCTTCCAATAAAAAAAATGATCTCCATGGACAAACGGTTTCAGCAAAGATGTTGCAGCAAAATAAAGCACCATAAACATGGTATAGCAGGTCCAGTGCTCGGAACATTTGTTTTCATGACAGTACGACACTAGCAGCATTAGCAGTAACATTGCATTCCTGGCCTCAATCACAATCAACAGAAGATGGATATTTGTTCAACGCTTGCATGTCTTCACTGAAGTATATGAGAGGCAACTTACGAAATTCCTGATTACAGATGTCAGACAGATCCACTATTCTCAAGCCCTGTTGATGTACATACTGATCAAAAATAACTGAATCAAACATATTGGACTCGACATTCCAGGACTGAAAGGCCAGGCTCAGCAAAGAATCCTGAAGATGTCCGAAACGGGAAACCTGAACTCGACCCACCTATCAAAGCGGTAAGCTCTCTTCCTTAGCAGCAGTGTCTGTTTTCATCATTCCAACAGAGAAAATCACAACGACATGGTCCAAACAAACAGTGTTTGGCTGATTATGAATCCAGTCGCCCGTGTTATATACAACTGGTAAAAATGAAATTGTTGACTTCTTGTACACTTCTCTGGATACCTTGATCTGATGTATTAGTTTGAAAGAGGTTATTCCTTGATGCAGCAGTGATCTCAGAGGGAACCTTTGGCACCAGAAGGGTAGCAGATATATCCTCACTTCAATTCTGTTCTTCCAATGTTCTTGTAGTACCTGCTCCTTTCTTCCCTTGAATCAGATGCATCTTTGGCCAATGGCAAGAACCAAGGATTTCAACCTGCATGAAAGAACTACCGTATTAGCCATTTGTGCTAAAACATAAATCACACCAAGTTTGCAAAATAATAAATAATATAAGAAAATATAGGATGATAAAGCAGCAGATATCATAGAATTTATAAATGTGATTAACATAGTGCCACAACTGATGTTTCACCAATAAGAAACATAACAGACACAAGGGAAAGAACAGAGTAAAAGCACAACTCAAACATAGCTAACTACTTGAAGGACGGATTAAAATTTGGAATATCTAAACAGTAGGGGAAAAGTTTCCCCCAGGTGACTTCGGTCAGACAAAAATTTGCAACTGAAAGTGCATCTCCAGGGCTATACAGTTGGGTTTTAATCAAACCGTATAATAGGAACATGAAGTATCTTGTGTACTTCCATTACAAAGATCTTTAGAGCTCTAGTTAGCCATAATTTTAAGTTGTCCAGTTAATCATGATTATTTGCCAAGTGGGCCAGCTACACTCGATCATGCGCAGTGACGCCGACTATGCACAGCAATGCAGGGGTGTCCAGAAACGTAGGCCTAGCCATCCAACTTAATCACGATTAGTCGTCCAGAATAGAAGAGGAGGAAACAGAAAATTGGGACAAGTGGTCTGGATCAGTAGGATATCAGTTGTTCTGAACCCATATATATGGCTCTCTACCCCTTTGCACTGTTAATCCACCGCTCCCCACAGCACAAGTGGGTGTGTGGTGGTGGTGGTGGGGGTTGGATCTACCGCCCAGGTATGTCGACACCACGCTAACAACTTTTTTCCTCTCCAGATAACTGCCGCAACCAGTCCCCAGTCTTCGCCTCTCTTCAGGTGCAGCAAAGGCACCGGCCTTTCTCCAAGTTGCCGCCACACTGCTATTCAGTACTGCTGCTGCACTGCCAATACTCTGGTACAAGCATCCAGCTCCAAATTATTAAGATGAGCCACTCTCCATCCATTACTTCTATGCTAGTACGACATGTATGGGTGCCACGACGACTAAGTAATCTAGTCCAATTGAGCAACTAGGTGGTTTTACTCAGCCATCTAGTCAACCTAGCCACCTGATCAATGCTATGGTGTCTAGGTTCAAGTCGCCGACATGAAAAACATAGCTAGATAGCTTCGGGAGTTCCAGCCTAAAGCACCTTGAAATTATTAACACAATATGCAGCTAACTTTCAAAGCGAAGTTAGCAGATCCGAACAAAAATCCACACCTTTAATACCGATAACTCAGGTATCCAGATCAGCTAACTATAGCAAATCTAAGATGCTACTTTCTATTGCCATGAGCTTCAAAAGCTCGACTGACTGAAATTATACAAGCTGAGCCTACTCCATATAATACGATTTGTACATTCCTCCATATGGTTCATGAAAGTAAAATGTAGCGGAACAATAGCTTCCAAGCGAACTTCGGCTCAGCTTTCCATGACATCTGACAGAGAATTAGCAAATATCCCAAACAGTTATCCAAAACTAACAGACTTGAAGCTTCTATTCCATGAAGCTCTAACTGATTCCTAATCTTCCTAATCCATATATGTACCAATAAGGCATGTAGTCAATATTTCCCTGACACAAGATACGGTATATGGAAGCTTGTGGAGTTGTGGCTGAACCCCATCCTATGATGATATGAATAAATCACCAAAGAAACACTCTCATACAGCACCTTAAGTCCAAGTGTTCCAAGATCAACCATCTATGTTCTAGAGCAGCAAACAGAAGCACAATGGAGGCTGTCCAGAAGAGAATCTAGAAGAGTGAACATTAGTTCACCTCATCTACTCTCTTCGCTCTGGTTATAAGAATCGAATCGCTCCTCTTGAAGAAGCATCAATCTCTGCTCCCAGTTAATTAAATTATAGAAGGGCCATTTTATGGTAGTCCTTCCTCCCTACTCTTGCACCCTAGGGTGCAAGAGAACAAATTAATCTGAGCCCTTGATTTTAAAGACAGAAAACAGAAGGGAATAAAAATAAAGCGAAGGAACAGGCGTATATAGGGAAACAAATCTCCTCCCCAGCCGATTCTTCCATCCGATCTCCATGCATTTCACCGCTCCACCGGAAATTCCCCCTCCGATCCAACTTCTTCGGTGCCTCCATTGTTTGCCTCGTCAAGCAGGAGGTGCGCACCGGCACAAGGAACCTCACGAATCTTCCAGATCCATGATGGAGACGACCAGAACCTTGAGAACCAGGCAAGGGCACGCGCACGCAGGGTGCAATAACGACTGAAACGTTTTCACGTTGAAGAACACGTGTGACACTAGTATGTTTCCTATTTTATCGTTAACACATTGCATGTCACGATTCTGGCTCCAGCGCAATTTTTTTGTTAACACACGTGAATCTAGCATGTTTTTCCTTTTTAACACGTTGCATGTGATGCTTTTTTGTGCGATGCAAAATCCTAACCTATCAACGCACCATTTTTAGATTCAAGAACGTGGCTGGCACATTTTATAATCACACATTCTTGTTTAACATCCCAACATGTTTTTTCTTTCTTTTCCTATCCACTAACAAATTAGGTAACCTATCAGCAAAAAATTCTGGGCCCAATATCTCTTCATGTGAGTTCGTTTCTTAAAAAGAATTACTTTTCAAAACAGAAAATGGGGAAAAAAAAAAGTAGTTAGGGGCGAAGTCTTGCACCTTGTGCCTCGAAATCTAATCAAATGGACATCTCATAGTCATTTCAGGCTACCTTAAAAAATCCCTAATAGAATTGCCAATGACATGGTATAGCGCTTCGGCAAACAAACTACATTATCAATTGTCAGTATATTAACGATGAGACATTATTCCAAAAGTTCTTTGGGGTCACAGTCAGCTAAAGCTGATGGCAATAAAACGCCATAAAGAGGGTGGACCACCGGAATACAAAAAGGCACCCCAGCACTGAGGGTTCTTCAATGGATTGTATATCTAACAGATTCACTAAGATGAACTTCCAAAAGGTAACAATGAAAAGTTCAGGAATACAGAGGGCGTGATTGCATTGACCCAGGATCTTAATCACGAATCTTCATAGTCAAAACATCTATCTTATAATAAATAAAGTAATCCGGTTCTGCAGGTCTCAATTGATATCCCAGAATAAGATGCAAAATAACAATTTATAGAACACTATAAACGATCAATTCAGAGCAGAAAGAAACAATGTGAACTGCTGCTTGGATGAAGAAACTACTTGCCTCATGGTTGGTAAGCCATCACCAGCTTGTGATTTGAAAAAACTTTGGGATGCTCTGACCAATCTCAGATTGATTTGTGCGCTAGCAAAGAACTTATGTTCCAGAACACTAATATAACTAACATCCATCAGCCTTGTACTTCTGATAATCAAGTCCAGCCTCACAGGACTTAATTTGGACATAATGAAAGTAACTGTGCATCCATATACTCCAGTTGTTCGCCAATCTCTTCAACCAACATATACTCAAGTCTGTAATATGTTTGCTTCATGTGGAAGAACACATCGAACTTCCATCTGCTGCACAAATGCTTTATTTTCTTAGACTGTTACCAAAATATCCCCGTACTACCAAATTCCATATACTGGTAGCACATTAAAAAATTTTACTCCTAATTTCATTCAAGTGAGGTAAGATATAGAACACCCTCAACTACAGACAGATCTGTGCTTGCGTTGTCTTCTCCATTGCAGTTGAAAAATCTTCCCGCAATGAGTCTTAAACTGGGATGTGGGAGCCAATCGAAGTGCTTCAGACTAAGACACCAGTTGCCTCTACTGAAAGCAAAGAAGCTGGATTCTTGTACTAACTTCCATCTGCATCTATCACATAAGACATCATAGCTCTTCTTCGTTCTCCCAAATGGGGACAAAATTCAGACACAATGCTCAGTATCATCAACTGTACATGCCTGGAGGGGCACTGCAGTGACACGGTAAAGATCCAATAATGCCGCTGAGGCTACTACAAGCTATGTTTACAAACTACACCATGCTCTAGGTCTTGAAGGCTAAAGCAGACTCCTAAACCTTGGTTTGAGCACTTGGGCTCATAAGTCAGAGTCGACCGTTATACTCCTAATACTTGTGATCCTTTATATCCGTTCATACCTCCTAGAGTCTCAACACTTCAGTTCGGCTTCAAGTTGTTGACATGTTGGTCATTAGCGAAAACAGGCAATATCTTGCTTTCTGAAGAACCATCTCAACTAATTCTGATCCATATCCCCCAAGCTTCTTTTTGGAGATTGAGGTCACTTCGACAGCTGGTTGCTATTACATGACACAACATACATATATTCAGTGTCTTGTTGCTCCCTTCTGATCAGTTAAATTGATAGCTGCAGTACCCATGGAGCTACATCTTTAACCACTATGTACTAATGGCACCCCACTTGTGAATCCTCTTCATACAGTCGTATTGTTGGCAGTATATTATCACCAGCCAGAAACTGTTTGTGTTACATATGTTCAGTCAGCTGGTTAGTACTACTACGGTCCCACCTCAGGTCACCATTAAGACTTGCTTTGCTACGGAATTTGACAGGGATGCCTCACTGCACCTGATATATGAACGGTTTAGCTCTGCTCTTACTCTAACTCCACCAAAACAAGTGATCCCATTGATCTTCACTCGGTTATCTGCTATCATATATTTATTTGAACTTCTCCTTGCATGGAAATCTACAAAGCAGACTTTGGTTCGCTGGTTTTCGGTTCATCCTGGAATGTTACATGTTGAGCCTACTCCAACTCCATGTGACAATACCAGCACAATCCATTCTGCCAATGATCCAGTGACACAAGAGCTGACTATGCACATTGGTGCCGGTGCATCTTTCACGTAGTTCGTTGCTGGAGCTCAAGTGATCTTCAATACGTGCACTTAAGCTTCAAGCATCAAACTCGGTCTCAGATTCAGAACCTTCTGATGCACCTTGAACTCGAGGGGTGTATTTTCTGTTTATGTTCATCCCCACTTAGACCATAAGGCCCATCGAGTTCAATGTGGCCTAGCTCTAAGTCCAGACCTAATATTGAATGAAGTGTAACGAGTTGTAGGTATGTCTCCTGTCTCTAAGCTATCCATGGATCAAAGCCTGTGGAAATTAGCGATCGACAAGCCAGAACCAGGACTTAACCTATCAGTTTCTGCTGGCCATTTTAATTTAAGTGAATATTGTCTATTGCTTTTGCTTGTGCTTTCCTTTAATTTCTTTTAACTTCTCATGCTACCTTTTGTGGAATAGCCAAATTTGAGACTAAGGCTTTGTTGTATCGTTATTCTCCTGTCCCTACGTAAACACATGAAGTGATGCATGTGGAAAATGTATTTTCGTCAATGCCGAACTAAAACAATTATCATTCGATTCCAAAGTAATATGCCATATGGGGCATGTACGAACTACTCTGACAAGTACATCAGAAAATATATTAGCCTTAGATCCATTGGGCAATGGAAATCTTAGCATTATGGTACCGGTACTTTACTAGCGGAAAGATTATAAAGCAGTACCATAGGAATAAAAATGATTAGAAGCATTCAAACAAGGCAATTCTTAACTGTAACAGAAGCAAGTATAAAGCTTAGATATTGTAACCATGGGTCATGGCTATTAAGAAGATGACTCTTCCTCCCAAGAAAGCATAACAGTGGTGATCTTAGCGGTACTGAAGATGATTCTTGTCATATTTGCTCCACGAACTAGATTCAGGAGGAAGTAAAGAGCCTTTCTCAGAAACTCCCTGCTACAAAACAGAATGTTGCAGATGAATGAGAACAACCTTAAGCTAATATGGGACGAATCGAATGGTCCAAATTGTCATATTTGGGGGATCATACCGAATGGATGTTGTAACTATCCCCGTATGGTGTAGCGAAGGTCCCTTCAGGGCTAGTCATCTGTATCCCATACGTTCCACCTTGAAGGGTATACAAATGTAATAATATGAGAATAATTCTACCGATTTTACAGAAATATATATTGACAAATGATGCTGAGAGACATAAATACTGTTCTGGCATACTGAATTGGTTAACTCTTAACAAATGATTTATATACTTATAGTTAACGAGGCACGGTTCAGGGTTTGCTCAAATTCTGGCGCGTTGATACATTTAATGGCTAATTAGACAATGCTAACTGCTAAGACCTATTCCAACAAGGGAAAATACCAGATTGTTGGACTGTCAGCAATCAATTAATCAAGTCTCAAGCTTATTTGTAATCGCGTATCAGAACAAGCATGGCCAGGACAACAATATATGTACTCAAAGAATGAATAGTTCCAAACTTAATGTTGAGGTCACTTCGACAGCTGGTTGCTATTACATGACACAACATACATATATTCAGTGTCTTGTTGCTCCCTTCTGATCAGTTAAATTGTTAGCTGCAGTACCCATGGAGCTACATTGTTAACCACTGTGTACTAATGGCACCCCACTTGTGTATCCTCTTCATACAGTCGTATTGTTGGCAGTATATTATCACAAGCCAGAAACTGTGTGTTACATATGTTCAGTCAGCTGGTTAGTACTACTACAGTCCTACCTCAGGTCACCGTTAAGACTTGCTCTGCTAGGGAATTTGACAGGGATGCCTCACTGCACCTGATATATGAACAGTTTAGCTCTGCTCTTACTCTGACTCCACCAAAACAAGTGATCCCATTGATCTTCACTCGGTTGTCGGCTATCATATATTTATTTGCACTTCTCTGCTTGCATGGAAATCTAAGAAGCAGACTCTGGCTTCGCTGGTTTTTGGTTCATCCTGGAATGTCACATGTTGAGCCTACTCCAACTCCATGTGACAGTACCAGCCCAATCCATTCTTGTCATTGATCCAGTGACACAAGAGCTGACTATGCACATTGGCGCCCGTGCATCTTTCACGTAGATCGTTGTTGGCGCTCAAGTGATCTTCAATATGTGCACTTAAGCTTCAAGCATCAAACTCGGTCTCAGATTCAGAACCTTCTGATGCACATTCAGTTCGCGGGGTGTGTTTTTGGTTTATGTTCGTCCCTACTTAGACCATAAGGTCCATCGAGTTCAATAAAGGCCCAACTCTAAGTCCAGACCTAATATTGAATGAAGTGTAAAGAATTGTAGGCATGTCTCCTGTCTCTAAGCTATCCATGGATCAAAGCCCGTGGAAATTAGCAATCCAGAAGCCAGAACCATAACTTAACCTATCAGTTTCTGCTGGCTATTTTAATTTAAGTAAATCTTGTCTATTGCTTTTGCTTGTGCCTTCCTTTAATTTCTTTTAACTTCTCATGCTACCTTTTGTGGAATACCCAAATTTGAGACTAAGGCTTTGTTGTATCGTTGTTCTCCTGTTCCTACGTGAAGACATGAAGTGACGCATGTGGAAAATGTATTTTCGTCAATACCGACCTAAAACAATTATCATTCGATTCCAAAGTAATATGCCATATAGGGCATGAATGAACTACTCTGACAAGTACATCAAAACATATATTAGCCTTATATCCATAGGGCAATGGAAATCTTAGCATTATGGTACCGGTACTTTAGCTATCGGAAAGATTATAAAGCAGTACCATAGGAATAAAAATGGTTAGAAGCATTCAAACAAGGCAATCCTTAACTGTAACAGAAGCAAGCTAGTACTTTAGCTATCTGAAAGATTATAAAGCAGTACCAGGAACAAAATGATTAGAAGCATTCAAACAAGGCAATTCTTAACTGTAACAGAAGCAAGTATAAAGCTTAGATATTGTAACCATGGGTCATGGCTATTAAGAAGATGACTCTTCCTCCCAAGAAAGCATAACAGTAGTGATCTTAGCGGTACTGAAGATGATTCTTGTCATATTTGCTCCACGAACTAGATTCAGGAGGAAGTAAAGAGCCTTTCTCAGAAACTCCCTGCTACAAAACAGAATGTTGCAGATGAATGAGCACAACCTTAAGCTAATATGGGACGAATCGAATGGTCCAAATTGTAATATTTGAGGGCTCATACCAAATGGATGTTGTAACTATCTCCATACGGTGTAGCGAAGGTCCCTTCAGGGCTACTCATCTGTATCCCATACGTTCCACCTTGAAGGGTATACATATATAATAATATGAGAATAATTCTACAGATTTTACAGAAATATATATTGACAAACGATGCTTAGAAACATAAATACTGTTCTGGCATACTGAATTGGTTAAGTCTTTACAAATGATTTATACACTTATAGTTAACGAGGCACAGTTCAGAGTTTGCTCAAATTCTGGTGCGTTGATACATTTAATGGCTACATAGACAATGCTAACTGCTAAGCCCTGTTCCAACAAGGGGAAATGCCAAATTGTTGGACTGTCAGTAATCAATTCTTTATTTGTAATCGCGCATCAGAACAAAAGCATGGCCAGGACAACAATATATGTACTCAAAGAATGAATAGTTCCAAACATAATAGAAGAGAATCTGTTTCCATTCAAATATCCTGACATGTCCTAAGTTACACAGTTAGTATCGTTTGTCATTTCCAATTATCATATCCAGTGCGATTAGCAAGCTCTACCAGCCTGGATAGCTGATTAACTATTCATGTCAAAGAATATTAACCAAACCCTCTTCCATGTATATTGTTCAAAGTTTTCAAAGATGGAACTACCATAAGTTTAGTAGCAGTAATCAACACGCTCCAGTCACAAATTCACAAGGCCATGACTACTAGCGAATTATATGTTTTGAGCTCCATACCATGGTTGCAACTTCAGAGGTATCACATATTATGTCCATAAATTGTCCCAAATTTGTGACATGAATGAGAAACCAGAAAAAAGCAGAAGCAAAGCATATTAAGGGCCAATTTGTGATTGCTCTGTTCGGGTGTTCTTGCTGTTGAATCTAAGTAGAATGTGAACCTTGGCCAACTCCAGTAACATTTATCTGTAACTTCTAAATGGATGGTTTCAAATAGTTCTTATATCCAAAACCGGGGGGGTAGGTTTTCTAAAATGCCACAACGAGACTTGTCTAGTCTTTAGATCATCAAACTTAGTTTGCATTAGATGTTTCAGAAATATCTTCATATATATAGAAAAGTCGATAGCCATGAGATACCGCACGCAGATAGATGGTGGTTAAAAAGATATGCAGTGCAGTCCGTGGAATCCTTATAATGTGCTGTACGATAAACATGCTTTGAGACAAATAAGGGGTTTACTACGTTTTCAAATTACATTTTACTGCCCACAAAATTGGAACTGGCAGATGCTGTGCCGTAGATTAGCTCCAACAGCATACCTGTGCCCCATGGTCTCACTTCAAATTTAGCTAATTCAGTTCGCATTTGGTCGATCTCTTGTGCCATAGAATTCATATTTTTCTCCATTGCCTTCCTTTGTTCGACCAACTCGAAATTACCCTTCTGCTCTAATGCACATTGAGTCCTGAATAAGAAAGAACCAATGACCTTAAAAGTATATACACATCTGAACAACTAACTGGTTTACCTCATTACCTGTAAATCAGATCAAGCATTTGAGAGTGTATATGTACCTCACATGAATAATTTCCTGTCGCAGATCATCAATCTCTGCTTTCAGCATAGGTAACTGCTGGTTCCCAGATTTTTCCCTCGCCAGTTCTTGCATGAGTGCTGCAGCCTCTGCAGAGAGTTCTTTTCTAACACCAACAAGCTTATCAATTTCACCACGAAGCTGTACAACCTCATCTCGTAAGGGCTCAGTTGCTCTAAGTTCAGCTTCAAGTTTCCTCCTCTTGTCAACAAGCTTACTGATATAATCTTCCTTCTCAGCATTGATGTCTGCAATGATCATGTTCAAGTGACCGACCTCATCTCTTCCAGCTTGTACATCCCTGTGTAAGATATCACGTTCCTCAACCAGAGCACGGTTGTCTGCCAACAGCCTCCTGAGTTCAACCTCCTGTAATTCGAACTCTTCCTCTAGAACAGCTGGGTGAGGGCGAGGAGCACCCCTCATCTGCAGACCGTCACGGACATCAGGATAGGCCCTACGATCAACAGCATGAATGCCAGGATAGGCCCTGTGATCGTTGATTGCGCGGATGTCAGGGTACGGCCTACGATCAACCACAGGGTAGGCCCTATGGTCATCAACCGCACGGGTGACAGGGTAGCCCCTATGATCCATCCGGATATCAGGGTACCCCCTGCGATCATCAATAAGACGTCGCGGGAGGCGGCCTCTATCCGACATGATGCTAGGTGCCTTGGCCTGAAACAAAGACCAAAAGAAAATTTAGAGTTATATGAATCAATAACTGTAATTTGGGACATTAATCAAATGAAATAGCAGTAGCGGATATGACACGATGTGAAACTGGTACGGTAAAGGCCATTTCACCTTTGGACCTACCTAAGAAGATAAGACTCTGGTAACAGAACAGAAGGTATGTCATGGTCATAAGTGCTTAACCCCCAAACTATCAATAGAAGGCCTAGCAAAGGAAGGAAGCTACAAAGTCCTAGAACAGTGCTGGCTACCTCTACGTAACAGAATAGGCAATTTTGAACACAAAAGGAACGAGCTTTCAGTCATCCAGCAAATCCATTACAAACAGGCAGAAGCGGACCGAACGACAGGGCGAGGTAGGGCTAGCCAGCAGAGCAGAGAGACCCCACTCCTCCGACAGATAAACTCCCCTCCCAATCCCCATATCATCCCCGATTGGGATGAAATCTTAGGGATCGACCCATCACCACTACGTCAAGCATAATCCGGATCGACGCATCACCACTACGTCCAGCCTAAATGTCAGCTACAAAAGGAAGGGGGAGGATTTTTTTCAAGAGGATCGGGAAGAGATCTCGGTTCTCACCTAGGGACGGAGAGGGAGCGCGCCGCCGACGGGCTGGTCTCGCTCGACCCCTCGAGTTTGGGAAGGGAGGAGTTTGGGGACGGTGCTGCGGCGGAAGGGAGGCGGCGGGTACCTGTAACGCTGCCCGTGCTAGCGAGCCTGAAGAAAGGGAAGAAGAGGAAACCTGCGGCCCTCTCAATGACGTGTGGGGTCCACACCCCAAAATGTCAAATTTTGAAATGTGACTTAAATTTCACTAAATTTTAAAAAAATTAGGAATAGTTTAAAATTTAATTTTAATATTCAAGTGTCATCACTTTTATTTAGGCAAAGTAATTGTTTTCTAAACAAATTAAATTAATGGAGGTTAGATTAATTTGATTGTTGCATTCATGTTGGTTAGTATGTATAAGGTTTTTATTGTGTGAGAAATGAATTTCAAAATTCGATAGTGATCTTTTAGTTCAGATTTGTTTTCGAATATCGATAGTAATACTATTCTTGGCCCAAGTCTAATCTTAGTCAAGCTGTCATCTTACTCTTTCTTTCTCTTTCTC